>OZ026623.1:8293213-8333213 GCA_964020975.1 Hermodice carunculata | reverse complement strand
GATTTTAAAAGGGCTACTTTCATTAATTTGATGATATTTATCGTTGATGCATTCTTCACGCAGGTTATATACATTTTGAAAATGTTACTTTAATAATATTTAACATTAATACATTCTTCACGGCAGATTATACATATTTTGAAAAGGTTACTTTGGTGATAATTCACGGTAGTACATTCTTCTTGCGGATTATATATACTTTGAGAAGGTTACTTTGGTGATATTTATCGTTAATGCATTCTTCACGGCGGATTATATGTATTTTGAAAAGGTTACTTGGGTGATATTTAACGTTAATATTCATGCGGATTGCATATACTTTGAAAAGGTTACGTCGGTGATATTTATCGTTAATGCATTCTTCACGGCGGATTATATATATTTTGAGAGAGCTCTCTTTAATGCCAATGACATGTTGGACACACGTCAAGTTTTATGCCTGGCATAAAGCTTTAAACAACTGTCGATTACTAAGGTGCAAATACAATTCATTGCAATCATCATAGACAAAAATTATAGAAAATGTGATCACTGACTGTAACAATGCACTGTAATGCGAGCTAACAGCAACACAGCAGTCAATTGAACGGAGACAGGCATATAAAGTCCATGAACATTTGGGACTGGCTAGTATTTTTATAATTTCATTTGGACTCAAATTGGTGCAAAAAATAGCTTCCCCAACAAACTCATTTCCCTGTACTTTGTTTTTCAAACCAGGGCTTCACCTTTAAGTCGGTGTAGGCAGTAACGTGATCTAAAAGGGTTAGAAGAGTTAAAATTGATATTATATCATAAAAAAGTTGAAGAAATTTTAGGTGTTTCGTTTTCTCTAATTTTGATTACTGTCCTTTGGTCTGGCATTTCTTTGGATCTACATTGACATGTAAAATGGAAAAAAAAATCAAGAACAGTTATCACTCAGTTTTCAACAAAGTTAACGTATTCACCCTGTCAATCATTATACGCTTCGTTTACTCTCTATTGAGGTTTACAAAGAAAACCGCAATTTTATCTTTTCGGACCTCCCTTCAGTTAACAAGGTTACCTTTGGTCAAAATTGTCTGCGTTGTCAAGGTGTTATAGTTTGGAATAGCACCCTAAACAACATAAAAAGCGATGTTATTGTCTGAATTGACAAAAATTGCAAAATTGGACATTTGTGAGCCATGCAAATATACAGCTTGTAACACCATCTAATTTTGATTTGTAGTTCCACTTAATTGTACTTGCAGCCACATGACCTTAACACAAATACCACACACAGCTGTATGATATTGTGAGTTGGATCCCATGTGACCATTGTTGTATTTTTTGGTTTGAGAATAATTAATGAACTCTTTGTGCATGACCTGACCTGGGTCAGCATTACATAATATGTCAAATGGAATGCGCACTTTTGTCGGCGGGCGAATCACCCTTACAATTTTTTACTATCACTTCGAGCCGTTGCTATGTAGATCAGTTTGAGAAGCCATTTTGCAAATTTCCAATTTCCAATTTTACCAAAATTTTGACTTCTCATTTTTTAACATAGGGTAAATAGAATCTCAGATTGATTTCGTGACTGTCTCGATCAACAGATGTGACTCACCAGGTCTTTTAGAGCATACATGACTCAGCCTGCGGCTTCATCATGTGTATGCTCTGAAAAACCTATAGTTCGTCACATTTGCTTCGTCATGTACATATTCTAAAAGACCTAGGTCGTTATATCTGCCGATGGAGACACGGCGCTCGTCAAAGATTCTCTATGTTACTCAGCTGGTGTCGGAGCACATTTCCACTAGCCCTACGGTTATGTTTGTAATTTTGTTTCACTTCTGTCTTCATTTTGTTTTGTTTTACCAATACTGACGCTTGCTTGCCAGTAACCAAGGCATTTGATGCTAAATATTTGCTCGGTGTGCTTAATGTACTTGCTTTATCTCTCTCTAGCCTCCTTGTTAGTTAATATTTCACCTTTCCTTTTGGCTTGTTTAAAATGCAAACATGTGATAGTTTACTAACAGCCAAATTTTTGTTCTATGAGTAGCAAACCTGTCATGTTTCACCGCCAGTCATTTTCTATTTCTGTGATATGTCAACTCCATTATGATCTTATGTTTATATCTAGTTCTATTTTATTCCTCTTATGTTTACGTTGTCGGTTGTGATGGCCAGCACCTGTGGCAAATTTTATGTATTTGTACACGTGCCGACATAAAATAACTCGTTGTATCTTGTAGCTTGGTGGTTACAGAAAACAATTGTAATTGGCTGGTTACGCATCCCAGAGATAGACCCTTATACGCCGTATGCGTATTAATTTCCCGCCACAAAGCACGGATTTCACGCCAGCCGATCATGGGGGGGGGGGGGGGGGGCGTGCGGGTCACATCACTGTCACAGACAGGGCCGTATGTTCATTTCTCACAAAACTAGCGCTTTTTGAGAAGTTTAAGTTCACAGGTGCCAAACTGGTATTCATCTAGTACTTCCCGAGCCATACAGAAAGAAAAAAATCCATCTGCCTGTAATAAATATTCTTTATTTCCAAAATATTAGTAACATCCTGCTGGTCTCAACAGGTACAGACCCGTATCTCGCCATATCCCGCCAAGTGAGACCAGGCAATCAGGTATGCAGTTGTGGTGGGAAATTAATATGCATATTTCCTATTGTGAAAATACTACGTTTTCAGCATGCTGTAGGTTCTGTGTAAATAAAGTTTGCTAAGTCAGGTTTGCTGCATCACAGAGTTGCTTCATTGGTGGTCATATAGGTCCACTGTCTGCCAGACCAGGTGAGAACTATATGGTGAGGAAGGACAATGATGTGACCCTGGCTAGAGCACAGTTCACACACCGGCATAAAGCTGACATGCAGATGATGTTTAGTATTCTAATTATCACAAATAAATGAGCCGGGAATTAATTAAAATTAAAAATCCATCCGTGTTTTTTCTGACATTTTTATCTGTTAAGTGCCGTTCACGAAATTTTAAAGTCCCAAAATGCTGAATTTTGCAGACTGAAAAATGCTTATATGGCAAATAGAGCATTTATCACTGTAGTCTGTTGCCTGGTAGCTTCTGTGAAAACATATTTATACTTTTTGCCGACAGAGGACGCTCTGTGTGCCATAACAAAGACTGCTGCCGGCGCGCCTCTGTCACATGGTTTTCTTTCGACTGCATTACCAGTCAGCAAAGGTGGCCCAGTTACATACGGAACAAGGTCGTGTTCACAGCTCGTGTTTTCGGAAAACGTACATTTGCCTCGCTGTGGCGGTTTCTGCCATGTGGTCGAACGCAGAGGACTTGATACGATTTTCACTGGGAAGATGATACTGGATTGGAAATCTGCAGGTTTTTGGATTTATACATGTTTTGCCTGGTATGTGTCATATGTGTCCGCAGTCATCAAAGACGACCGCTTTATAGGTAAGTGTTTCACATCAACTTATTAGATGACAGCATCACACAATACAGTGGTGCAGCCACGCCAGCCCATAGTTGGCATGCAAGATGTTTACGAGTAACACTTGTATTTGGGCAAATGCACAATATCAGATACAGTTCATTGCTTCTGATGCCGGGCGAGTGTGGTGAAATTGGCCCAGCCTGACTTGATCTATGGATCACCAAATCAAGACACAAGACAAGAGATAAACCGGGAATTTGACACACAAAAAGCACTGGCCGGGCAATTTGTTGTTTGAGGAGTCCAGGCTTGTGAACTGCTTTTGTATGATTGACATCCAAGTTCACTCGTGCTAGGCAGATATCCCGGTCTCAAGTGGTCACCCGACTTCCTTCTTGCTGTTAATTTTCAAGGAAGTATCAATTTGGATTTTCATAGCCTGCAATTTATGCTGCTAACTGTACTTGATGAGGCCATTTTTATTAAAATTTCGTTGTGGAGATGTTGTGTTGTACGCGTTGCCGCCAAGCATCCAAGGACAAAAAACGAGGTTGACGAAGGTCCATTGTACTCGGACATACTGCGATTCAGTCATAAAACAGAAATACATAAGCTAAAGAACATTGTGCGACTACTAACAAACACCAGGAATACTGCGTTATGCATACGGCTGTGAGCTTGCACTGTGCAGTTTGTAAAACGTTTAAGAAACCTATCACCCCCAAAATGATGTCATTGGGTGGTATTTATTTGTCTCTCATTTTGTTTGTCAGTTTGCCGTCATAACTGGATTTTCACAGGTAGCTAAGAAAATTAAGGTGTTGTCCCGTACATACATGAACTGCAAGAAAGACAACAACCCACATTACTTACATAAATATGCATAAATACATACATACATACATACATACATACATACATACACATAGGTATATATGAACTTTTATTGGCATCAACCTTGTTACATGTATAGTCTAAGCAAAGCACACATAATGTACGTAAACGCGCGTAAAAAAAAAAAAACAAAAACACACAAAAAAAACCCAAACATGTTTATACTGATGCGTTGCGCCTTTCGGCAGATCCAGCATTTTTTTCGTAGTTTCCTGGTAAAAAACCCTGATCCATCTTTCCGTAGTTTGCAGATTTTAACAAATTTGAGGTGGGCCATTTTGCCTATGAATTTTACCAGATTTCATACATATCCTCAGTGCGTCCGGAGATTTTTGACAGGCAAAATCTGGTAAAGTGATCCTGACCACAATGTGTTCAACCGTTACCACAAGACCAACAAGGCCAGAAACTGTCATTTCACCTGCATGTATTTTGACCTCAGTAACGGGTCAGTGTCCAGGTCAGGTCAAGGCAAAAATCAAAGAAAAAAAATCTGATCACCCCAAGATTAAAAAAATGTGGAAACAAGGGTACACTTTTTTTCAAAATTCCCCTTCATAACGTTCCTGCCAAAGAACTTCAAGGACAGAAACATACCCATTTTATCTCAGCTGACAAGTCAGCAGCGGTTAAAGTATAGTCCATAGTCCTTCCGTCCACCCAGTCGGATAGGTCTCTACCAAGTCTGTTCAAATGGTCATGCTTCACTGAATGTATGATGATGATGATGATGATGATGATGATGATGATGATGATGATGATGATGATGATGGTGGTGGTGGTGGTGATGATGATGATGATGATGATGATGATGATGATGATGATGATGATGATGATGATGATGATGATGATGATGATTTGGCAAACCTTTAAAAAAATCTCAGACGAAACCGATCTGCTAATTGCTTTGCAATTTCATAGGGACACATCTAGGGACCCCTGGACCTTAATAGTTCAACAGGTGGCGCTGCATTTCCCCCCTTTTTAACGATTTTTTTTTGTGTTGTAAGGCTATGTTCGACTTCTCCAACAAAGGCGTCACTGAGATTGCTTTGAAGCGCAGTGAATATGTAGCTTGTGGGAGGAGTAAACGAAGTTGTTCAACAAGTAATGATACTGTGGATTCTTCATTTTAAGGACTTTTTTTACCCCAGTACTTAATGCATGCATTCCTGTTGATCACCATGCAAGTCAAACGAAATTGCAGTGGAAATGCATATTTTCAACTCTTTCTGCAAAGCTCTTGGCCAGACTCACTTGAAACTTGATGGGAATGTCCTTAAGATATGCGTTTACCGCAATTGTTTAAATGGTCACACTTCAGTGACTTTAATATTTTTTTTATAATTTTTGTTGTTCATTTTTTGCCAAAATCTTAAAAACTTATTCTTCGAAACCGCTCAGCCCATTGATTTGAGATTGCATAAGGACACTTTTAGGGACCGTCAGACCTCCATTAGCTCAACAGATGGCGCTGCTGTTTTTTTTTCCTATTTATGCAAATTTTCATGTGATTTCCCAATTTTTTACTTCTTCTATAAAACCGTCACTCAGAACGTCTTGATACTTAGTGTAAACGTAGTTTGTGGGAGGATTAATCAAAATTGTTCACTAGGTGGTGATACTCTCGATACCCACTAGGTGGTGATACTCTCGATACCCGATTTTTAACGAATTGTTCCATTCGGGTCCTTGTCGGTTAATGCATTACTTCGTATTGATTACTATATAAGTCATCGGGGATAGCAATGGAAACTCACATTTTTACTTCCTCCCCAACACCTTCATCCCTTAGACCAGGGTTGGACTTATGATGGGTTGAATGTCAAGGTCAGCTGGAGACGGGCTATTCAGGCAATCCTCTCGTTTTCTTCTTTCTCTCAAAGTAATTTTCACGGCTTGTTTCTGTATGTCACGGTTGCTGTGTGCGCCTTTCCTGACACGTCTGCTCGCGAAACATCAGTTTTGTGCAAAATGAAAATAAACAGCTTTTTAAATGTCGTTTATTCCCCGTTATTTAGTAAGATTTCAATCCACTTTGTGTACACGTTTGTCCACTTCCTTGTTCAAAATGGATAGAAATTTATAGCACTGGGTGTCATATTTTAATTTGAGGAAATAAAAATCTACCTCGTATACGGATCAATACGTTTTGGACTCGCTAAGTATACATATAAACGGTGAAACACGTCAATGTAAGGTAGGTACTTTTTATTTCATTTTCTGTCGTGTTTGGCCACCATGTAGATGCTAAGTTGGTTTATGACTTGCTATCTACAGGAAGCAAAGCAAGCGTTTTTGTTCTCTTTCTGTTTGAGTATTGCATCTTTGTTAGCATCTGAAGGCCGCTTAGCAGGCAATTGAATTGTAGATAGAAATACATCCATCCTACAACGTGACGTGAGAGTGTGCCAGGAAACCAGTTTGTTTTGCTTTGCCCGAGAAATCAATCAAAGTCCAAAATTGGTTGAACAACAACCGTGGAGTAATCAACCGAAGCTGCTTTTTGCCCCGAGCCATTTTATCCTTGGACGTTACGCCCCATTTCATGCTAACCTATCTGCTTATACACTTCTTGATATTATCACCGGTTAGGATATCTCTCTCTCTTCTCTCTCTCTCTCTCTCTCTCTCTCTCTCTCTCTCTCTCTCTCTCTCTCTCTCTCTCTCTGTCTCTCTCTCTCTCTGTCTCTCTGTCTCTCTGTGTCTCTCTCTCTCTCTGTCTCTCTCTCTCTCTCTGTCTCTCTCTCTCTCTCTCTCTCTTTCTTTCTCTCTGTCTCTGTCTCTCTCTCTCTATCTCTGTGCAAGGTATTTCACTTGGATCATCAATCTTGCGTAAAATGGAAATACGACGCGATCCCGTTATGATAACAGTATATTTGCATAAGTTCAAGTCAAGTTCTTTATTAACCATTTGCACCCACGGGGGCCCAACAGTGACACTAATAACCGAAATATTTTATTCCTTGTCGCATAAACATGATACAAGGCATTAGTTTCAGTCTGCAGAGACGCAGTGCTATGAATTACCTATGTTCAGAACCACAACAAGGAAATATGCGTGGGAAACTGTCGCTATTGCAGGTCACTACTGTCCCTTGCTTCAAAGCAGATTAAGAATATTAATTAGTTCTTTTTCATTACTATATTTAAAGTTGGGTTTCTTGGTTGAAACCTATTTTATTTCGAATGAATACGTTTGGAAGAAGGGCTTAGCCCTATATTAATCCTTCTTGTAGGGGTTTCTTCGATGTCGAAACCATCAATTTGCTTCATGTAACACTGAGTGCAAAGGTTGTTCTCTTCATGTAACACTGAGCGCAAAGTTTCTCTTCATGTAACACTGAGTGCAAAGATTGTTCTCTTCATGTAACACTGAGTGCAAAGTTTCTCTTCATGTAACACTGAGCGCATAGGTTGTTCTGCGCTGGGGTCTCTGTATGTCTACCGTATAAAAAATCATACACAGTCTCTGCTGTCGAGTGCTTTTGGAATAAACCGACTCAGTATCTCAGCTGGGCATGCGTATGGAGGTGTAGACCCAATCTTCCACCAGGTTACAGGTCGCTACCTGTACTTTTCTTTCAACATAGAAATGTAGAGCGGTCAAAGCATGGAGTTCTACTGTTTATGGTCAACCGTAACATTTATGGAAGGAACTATTCTTCATGAGAGCGTGGGTTACGGAACGTTCGTGCAGTGTTTGTTATTATCGTTACAATCAAGTTTATGCCATTTTCAAGAAAAGCGATAACAGAGTAGTTTGGTTATAGTTAGCAGGGTTACGTAACGAGTTGAATGGGGGAATCTCACCTTCTACTCAAGTTAATATATTTGTTGAATTAGGTATACAACCCAAGAGAGTGTGAAAAATAATGGATTATGCATTATAGACAGAAAAAGTGATTGACTTCCAAGTTTATATATATATTTATGTATATGTATTCCATGGCTGCATGAATAGATATAGGTTATAAAACAAAACGGTCGAACATGAATTGAAAATCCGGGGAGCAGTGAGATACGTACATGTTTACGCACATGTTTACGTACATATTTACGTACATGTTTACGTATATCTTTACGTACATGTTTACGTACATATTTACGTACATGTTTACGTATATGTTTACGTACATGTTTACGTACATATTTACGTACATGTTTACGTACATGTTTACGTATATGTGCCTTAAGAAGTTGATGACTTTACACGTAAAGTGTTCGAGTTCTTTTGTGGCGCTTGAGCCACGGGCGAGATGAGGGCAGCACAGGACCGTCCCCGCGACTGACGTTACGTTCACACTTAGCAAGCATCAGATATTGCAGTTATGTCAACACATATTGCAACCAAAGCAGCCGATATTTTGTCTTTCCATGTTTCACCCCAAACCAATGTAAGGTTCGTTCATGTTACACCAACGATTGCTGCTTTACCCTTCCATGTTGCACCATGAACAGGTGGCAGTATTCCCTCCCATGTTACACCATAAACAGGTGACGGTATACTCTCCCATGTTACCCCATAAACAGGTGACGGTATACTCTCCCATGTTACACCATAAACAGGTGACAGTATGCCCTCCCATGTTACACCACAAATAGGTGACGGTATACTCTCCCATGTTACACCATAAACAGGTGGCGGTATGCCCTCCCATGTTACACCATAAACAGGTGACGGTATACTCTCCCATGTTACACCATAAACAGGTGGCGGTATGCCCTCCCATGTTACACCATAAACAGGTGGCAGTATGCCCTCCCATGTTACACCATAAACAGGTGCTGCTTTGCCTTTCTATATTATACCAAACAGGTCACCATGTGTCCTTCCATATGTTAAACCATAAACAGATGATGTTATGCCGTCCCATGTTACACCATAAACAGGTGATTTTATGCCTTTCCATGTTACACCACAAACAGTTGATGATATGCCTTTCCATGTTACACCATAAACAGGTGATGTTACTCCCTTCCATGCTACACCATAAACAGTTGATGTTATGCCTTTCCATGTTACACCACAAACAGATGATTCTATGCCCTGCCATGTTACAGAAGTGATGTTACACCTTTTCATGTTACACCATAAACGACGTCTGGCGTTATGCCTTTCCATGTTACACCACAAACAGCTGATTGTCTGCCATGCAGGTTACACTCACACATTTGATGTTGTGCCCTCCCATGTTACACTCAAAAGATCATATATTATGCTCGTCTGTACTGCACTCAACAGAGTCCAAGTTGATGTTGTGGCCTTCCATACTACACCACGGAGCAGACTGTTAAATGAACACAGTAGTTACAGCTGAGTTATAGGAATCATTTATAATGTGGAAGGCTGTACGCGGAAGTCAGTGTCTGAGCCTGTTTGTAGCCCTTTACCCCGTTAATACAGCCATGTCATGGAGGACAAGAAGCCGCGTTTGTTGCGTGCAGCCCAGGCGGTACCGAGTGCATTGTGCGATCATCTTGACCTGCCACAGTAGAGGCCGAGAATAAACGCAAGGCGCCGGGCATTGGTTAGTCTGTTCATATTGCCTAATCGCTCTAACATAGAGCTGTGCTTCCCTATCATACATCTTCAGGTCCTGCCAGCTCCACTGGAACTTGATTCAGTTGTTTATCGAAGAGATTCATCTAAATGTACAATACACATACCCCTTTGACCCAGGATTCCGCATAAAAATGAAAACAATTGTGTCTGACAAAGCACCATCCGGACACATGTTGTGTACATCAGGTTGAGCTAACACAAATAGATATAGTGTAGGTCAAGGAGATATGCCCAACATTAACAAACACGTGCAGGGCAGGTGTACATGCCAACACATTATGAAGCGAATTTCATCATTCATTCCAGCGTACAACATGTACTTTCAAATTGGTAGACATATACCAGATGTTTTTGACATCGTCTGCGTCACATTTTTCTTTTTTTTCTTTTTTTTCTTTTTTTTTTTTATTGCTTTTGCAGGTTTTGGGGGAGGGGGTCATCAGCTTTTTGAAGCAATGAGAGTTCTTGCTTTCCCTTTTTACCTGAGCTGAGAAGTCCGCCTTGGTTATACTATAGTATATCGTCCACCTATCCGCAATTCACATTTTTGGTTGGGTCTCCACCAAGTGGTTTTTTTTTCAATTTGTCATGCTCCATTGATTTTTGGCTCAGCTGACCTGTCAGCTGAGCTTTCAGGATCCTCGGTCGTCCGTCGTCCGTCCACATTCTCGACTTCTCCGAAATCACTTGGCAGATTCTCTTTAAAATTCTTGGGGATGTACATTGGGTGGGTCTCTACCAAGTCTGTTCAGTGGTCATGCTGCAGTGTTATTTTTCTTTCCTTTTTTTTGGGGGGGGGGGATCTTTGCAGCGCTGTAGTTTATTATAATTATCTTTGTTCCTTTTGGGCAAAATGTTCCAAAATCCTCTGAAACCGTTTAGCCAGCTGCTTTGAAATTGCATAGGGACACTCCTGAGGACCCCTGGTCCTTATTTGCTCAACAGATGGTGCTGCGATTTTTGCTATTTTTGCCAATTTTTGTGTGTTAAAGCTATTTTTGTCTTCTCCAAAACCGTCATTTAAATTGTTCTGAAGCGTAGTTGATATGTGACTTATGGGAGGGATAAACAAAGTTTTTCAGTAAGTAGTGATACTCTGGGTCACTGATTTTTAAGTTTTTTTTTAGTTTTTTTTTTTCAATTCGGGTACTAGTCGTTTGATACACATGTTCCTATTTAATTCGATGGTGATTTCAATGGGAATTCACATTTTCAACTTCTCAAAGACCGTCAACCAGATTCACTTGAAACGTAGTGGGAGTAAACCTTGGATGGATCACCTCCAATTTTGTTCAAATGGTAATACTGCATAGATTTTTGGACTTAAACGAATTTTCTTTTCAATATTTTTACAAAATTAAAAAAAAAACCTTGGATGGATCACCTCCAATTTTGTTCAAATGGTAATACTGCATAGATTTTTGGACTTAAACGAATTTTCTTTTCAATATTTTTACAAAATTAAAAAAAAAACTTTTTCTCCGAAACCACTGAGCCAATTGCTTTGAAATTGCATGGGGACGACCAGACTTCCATTTGTCAAACAGGTGGCGGCGCTGCATTTAAAAATATTTAAAACACATGTTGTGTGTCTTTACCGCATTTTCAACTGTTCCCAAAAGCAGTCACTCAGTTTGGTGTGAATCTTGGTGGAAGTATAGCAGGTGTGAGGGTTAAACAAAGTGCTGATGCTCGTATTTCCACGGAACGTTTGCTTACAAAAATATGAATTTGGTCGCTTTATGTCAGCTGAGGGCACATCAGGTTTTGTCGAAATTGGCAATAAAACAGCCAAAGAACATGGGTCATTGTCAGTCACGTGTCGATTACCACTTAAAATCTCCCATACTGCTGATTGCAGACTCACCTAGCCGGTACAATATGTAACAATTTTAATACAATTTAACCAAGGATAATGCGGAAGTGTTTATGAACCCTTGTAACAGTGTCGATGGACATATACTCCTGGTAGGCATCGCAAGTTAGGTTGCAGGGAAACCTGTTCAGCTGCAGCTTTACTAGTATGTTGATACTTTTCCTTTGAAAACTTCGGCAATTGTAATATTGGAGTGTACAGTGCTTGCATCAAAGTATTTATGATGTTGCACGTTTTAGCAATTAGGCCACGATGTTATCAGTTAAAATATTACCATTATACAGTCATATGAGTTAATAATGATCACAAAGAAATACTTCAGCCTGAACATAAGCAAGAAAACATGGGTTGTGAGAGAAATTGACGGTCGACTGAGACCTGAGAAAATTAAAATTTAATGGTTTCCTAAACCATGTAATGTGCAGTGCATCTTGCAGAAGGAGCTGCTAACAGCTCCCTTTGGTGAGCTAGGCGTGTTTTATGACGCGTGCTTTATATGAGTGAGATATTCCCGAGTTTCGAAGTAACGCGGCAATTATTGTTCTGAATACGTTACGCAATGAAGTAGCCTAGGTGACGTAAGTACAGGGGATGCGAAGCTTGGTCACGTGGTTTGGCGGTTTGGAACTGTTGCAATGCAGGGATCCAGTCACTCTATGTTAGACCATCAACCTATACGCAGGGAATTAACTAACGATTTCAATACTAAATGGAGTTTCTGTAACCTTTCTTGTTTTGATGTGGAGTTCGGCGTCTCACTCCTGATGTTGATGTTGCATGCGCCGAACACAGGTTTCCAGAGTTTTTTTGGCCAATTATTCAAATTCTAAAGGTTCTATCTCTGTGTACCTTGGGCGGCTTTATTGACCAATGAAGGGTAATATTTAGTATCGTTTATTTTTCTATGCATCTGATCAAGACATACATACTTTAGAAAAAATACATTAAAAGTTGTGTTGCAAAGAGGTGACACTTGATTCAGATGCGTTTGATGCTTTTTTGTATATATGAAAACAAAAAATATAAGTTACCTTTCATAAACAAGATTAACGTTTTAAGATTTTGTTTACAATTGCATTTACTTAAATTTTCAATCATGTCTACTGGTTACCCTGTCGCTCTGCCTGACGAAATGCAATTTGGTCGTTAAGGGGCTGGTACACTTTACAACAAAAAAATTAGAAAAAAATGCTAGTTTTTGTTCCAAATTATGTTATGTATTCTACAGTTTTCATTTGAACCCATAAAAACTGTATATCTTATGAAAGAGTACATCTTGATGAATGTAAAACCAGTAACAGATCCTTTGTAACTGTCCAGTCATTAAATCTTAATTAGTTTCTAAATTACAATTACATTTTTCGTATTTTGAGTGTAAACAAAAACGTAGCTCAAACACATTTCCAGATAAACATTTGGTTTTGATCAAAATAGACAGAGCATATTGTTGGCTACGAAACTGTATCTCAAATTTTCGATAAAGGGTTAAGCTCAAATTTTAAAGCTTTTTCAATTTTATTCATTTTTTTATTTTCAATAAAAATTTAGGAATTTAAAAAAAATGCCTAAGCCCTTGTTAAAAAATGTGAGATACGGTATTTTAGGCACATATCCTAGCTTTAATTTGATATTACAAGCTAACTTGTATGCTAAATATTCAAGAAGCTACTTTTTAGTCTATGTAAATGTTGCAAATTTTAAATACAATTAAATTGAAATAATGGAAATGTTTGAATCTGAAATTTTATAGTTATTCGAAATTTAGACAAATGTTTTCTTTCAGAAAGTATATGCATTCGACAGTGTTGCAATGAATACTGAATGAAATAATTACATATTTATACATGTAAGTCATAAAGTATACTAGCCCCTTAAGTTGTGTGTTAGATGTGTCTTTTAAGTATAGTTAAGCAGTGATTTGTCACAATAGCTGATATAAAGCACTGTACACGTTATTTTCCATACTGGCACAATGTACAGCTTTTTTTGTAGAAAAATTGCTGTTATCAAGAAGGATTAATATGCTCTTCTTGCTATTATTAATATGTCTGGCTGTGCCGCTGTATTTTCGTTTGAGACATGCAGACCAGTGTCATGTTCCAGGCCCCAGTATTTTGGCCACGAATCGACGACAAATGGGGCACCGTACGTCTACTCAATGCACCAAATTGCTTGTTTCCGGTGACCAATTGATGGGTAAACTGTGTACCCTATGATCGTGTCCCTCTCTAGTGAACAATTTACTGGCCGCGACGGGATACGTTAAAAAAAAAGCTTGTCAGCTGTTTGTCTGTGATTGCATTGATGCATTGGGATCGACATGCAAAATATATACAGCCATTAGTTTATGTGTTTGTGTATTTCCAGAAGCTGTAAAAATAAGTGCGTATTTAATGAATAGAGTTAAACGTTAGTCCCTTTTTTACTTTCACAATTTGAAACATTGGCATCTGGGACAAAAGAGACATCAAATTCAGAGCGCGTACATATGTTTGGAAAAATAACGAAAGTGGCACACCTCTTACTATGTACGTCTGTTAACAATATATGTGAGGAGACAGTGGTTCCAATATGTGTCTTAGGAATGTTTTTTGACTAAATTAGCCCAAGTCTGAATAAAATTTACAAATTATGTGTAGAATATGCCCGTCTAAATTGCGATTTTATGGCAGTTTGTGATTGCCTGTAATTGTACAATGTTGCGGAAATGCAGACATCCAATGAAGACATGAGGACATCATTTTTTGACGTAAATCATAGGTTTCTGTCCATTTCATTAATTTTTAGCTCAGCTGACCTGTCAATAGCTTGTCTGTCGTCGTCCGTCGTCAACAGTCGACTTCTTTTCCAAAATCGCCAACCAGATTCATTTCAAACTTGTTAGAACATTGGGTTGGTTTTTACCGGTTGTCTTAAAATGGTCATGGTCCATTCATTTTTGGATTTTTTTTTTAAATGAATTTTTTGTTCTTTTTGGACAAATCTTTAAAAACAGATCTGTTTTCTCCGAAGTCGCTCACTCGCTTGCTTTGATATCACACAGGAACACTCCCACGGACTCCTAGTGTTTAATTTGTCAACGGGATGGCGCTCTAACTTTATTATATTTTTAGATAGTTTGTGTGTGTGTGTGTGTGTGTGTGTGTGTATTAGCTGTTTTCGACTTCTTCACCAGAGCCATCACTCAGGTTACGCTGAAATTTGATGGCTATGTTCCTTATGGAATGGTCAAACAAAGTTGTTCACAAGGTAGCGCTGCTTTAGATTTTCTGATTTTTTACAATTTTTTTTTTCAATTTGGGTTCTTATCGGTAAATTCATGTGTCCTATTGATTACTATGTAAGTCTAGGAGCATTCTAATGCTAATTCACATTTTCGACTCCTTAACCAAAACCGGCAACCAGATTGACATTACAGTTTCCGGCAGTGTACCTTGGATGAGTCTCTACCAGGCTTGTTCCAGTGATCATACTGCACTCATTTTTGGATTTTTTAATGAAATTGTTGGTCCTTTTTTCGGCAAATCCTAAAATGAATCTTTTCCGAAACCGCCAACCTGATTGCTTTGATATCAAACAGGGACAATCCTATGGACTCTTAGTTCGTAAGTTGCTCACCAGGTGAAGCTGTGATTTTCTATTTTTTTCATGAGTTTTTGTGTATTATTGCTATTTTCGACTTTTTCTAGTGAACCGTCGCTCAGATTAAGCTGACACTTGGTGTATATGTTCCATGTGGAAGGGCCAAACAGAATTTGTTCACTAGAAGGCAATGCTAACGATTTTTTTTTTTCAATTCGGGTTCTTGTCGGTAAATGCACCTTACCTATTGATTACTTTGCAGTCAATGAGCATTGTAATGCTAATTCACAGTTTTGACTTCTCCTGCAAAAACCGTCAGTCAGATTGACTTTAAAATTCGTGGCAATGTACCTTGGATAGGTCTCTAGCGGATTTGTTCAAATGGGCACGCTCCACTGATTTTTGATTTTTTTAATGATTTTTTTTTGGGGGGGGGGGGCGGCAAATCCAAAAAAATCGCAAAGGTATAAGAACATGTCCGCTGAGCACAACACTTAAAACTATTATACATGGAGGTAACATACCAACTTCATTCATAGGTATGTGACATAGCCGTATCCAATGAAACATAAACCAAAGTTATAGGCTTTTAATTTATACAAATTAGGCAAATACATAAAATTATAATGTTTTGAATAGCTTCAAAACTATATAGATAGTGGTGTCATTCAAACCTCAATTAATAAGTTTGTGAAATGGCCATATCCAGTGAACCAAGAATCAAAGTCATAGCGTTTCAATTTTTGAAAATTAGGCAAATACGCAAAATTTAGATTATGTTGAACAGTGGTAAAGTGTAACATTTCAAATTGCTCTCATTTCAAAGGCACTCAGACAGATTTGCTGTGAAGCAAATGTTCTTTCCTAGTTTATCCTGCATGTTTTCAATAAAGTGTGTTTGCACAACACCAATTACTTACTTTACTAAAATGACGCAACAAAAGTTATACGCCTTTATGTTAATACGGAAATATACAGCAAATATAATGGCGAGTTTCATCGCTGAGGTTGGAGCTGTACTATGTTTGAGTAAATCTGATGGTTGTAACAGATAAAACTATGATAAACGTAACGGATTTTCATCTGAAGCAAACGGTGCCTGAATGATTGGGTGTGTGGATGGACTGAAATGATGTCATGCATACTAGAGATAATGTACCCATGGCTACTTTCTTAACAGCTGGGGAAACCAATTGTGGTCGGCCGGAACCGACCAAACCGACCCCCCCCCCCCACACACACACACAGACACACGGAAAAAAGTGACATCCCGCACACGTCATGAAACAAACCACCTTCCTAGATGCAATAAAAGCACCTGCTGGTTTGGTTTTTATTTTTATTTTTTAATGTATTACGTTTATTATTATTATTATTATTTTATTATTATTATTATTATTATTATTATTATTATTATTATTATTATTATTATTTTATTACTTTTTCTTTGTATTCATGGAAGAATAAAAAGAGCGTGATACTGGATGCAAAAGCGTATCTAAAACTGAATGAGAGAGAGAGAGAGAGTGAGAGAGAGAGAGAGAGACAGATGAGAGAGAGAGAGAGAGACGAAGAGAGAGAGAGAGAGAGAGAGAGAGAGGAAGAGAAGAGAGAGAGAGAAGAGAGAGAGAGAGAGAAGAGAGAGTAGAGAAGATGAGAGGAGAGAGAGATGAGAAGTGAGAGAGAGAGATGAGAGAGAGAGAGAGATGAGAGGAGAGAGAGAGAGAGGAGAGAGTTGCCACTTTGGTTTATTTCCAGAAAATGGATGCTTTTTATGATCCTGTATGGGAAATTATTGAACAATCTGATGGACACAAGAGCAGTAATCCCATAAATTGACAAGGAAGAAAGTTACGATACGTTAAGGATAATGCGCCACAGGTAACACCAAGTTATAGTGCCTGTCCATCTATCCAAAAAAAGCCAATTATGGGGTTTTGATCTGTGCCGTAATGGTACACTGGCTAGGGGTACACTGGCTAGGATCCACGGAGTTGTGAGCGTCACCTCAGCAATAATAACCGTCATTGTGCATAATACTGTCAGGACCAAGGGGTGATTATGTAACACACCCCTCGTATGGCGGGGTCAGGTCATTAGGTCACCTGGTCATTGTGATGCCCGGGGTCTGGGACCTTGGGGCTCTCCCCGTCTTTTCATAAACAGTATACACATTTTTAGTTGTAACCATATTGTGCCATATGTTTTCCTAACACTAGTTTGACGTTGGACTATGTCACCGTGACAGTGGTGAGCGTCACCTGTTGACCACCCGCGTGCAAGGTAGAACAGTTTAGCCCAGAAACAGTTGGGATTTAGCCCTCAGGCTCAAGACATTGGCAGTGAAATGGTTCTCATAGTTAAAAGGTGTGAATATGTTTCATATATTGCTCAGTTTGAAAAGTACGTTTGAGATATACATGTGTACAGTTTGCAGAGGTTGTTGAGCTCGACATTTCCCAGATGAGCAGACTCTGCTGTTTTTCCTTTTTCTTTTCTTTTTCCTTTAATGGAGCAAATAAAAGAAAAGCTACAGAAATATTTTCTGTTTTGCCGAAGCTCCTCTTCACGTCCGTCGCTGCAGATTAATGCCTACTGACAAAGCTGGTTCCGGCTGTGATCTATAGTAATATTGATATCTGGTCTGGTCAGCCATGCCGGAATGTATAAAATCGCGCGTGTATTTTCATTAGTGCCAGATGTCAGGCTGATAGATCTGACGGGTATTTCCCAACCATATTGAGCGGTGTGACGCCGTAAAGAATATATAACGATGTGTTGTATGTTATCAACACCGTAACCACAATAGCTTTAGAGATACAGGTATCTGCAGAGCAAACCTTTCAGAAAACATGCAGATGTCACTCGCATATTGGAGCAGTTTCATTTGTGTATGAGCCCAGACGCATATCGGGGTATCCTTCACTCCCTTCCCTTCTCCTAAAAATTAAATCAAAAATGAAATTAAAATAAACAAATTGATATATCAATCAATTAGTTAAATAAACAAATAACACTGGGGGGCAATTTTAATGGTATGAAAAACTGTTCTAGGCCTCGAGAAATGTATCATACCCATGCACCCCCGAGGGCTCCGGCCCTTGCACCCCCTCCCGCGGGGCGCTTTGCCTACCCCACCCAGCCCTACCTACTTATGCCCACTACCACCCCTGAAAAAAATCTTGGATGTGCGCCTTCCTTCAGCAGTAGAATACGACATGCCATTTGGTGCTCTGTAGTGAGAATATGGCAAAAAGCTGAGCACGTGATTCAATAGTTTTATAATGAAGGCATGCACCGTACATTGAAGAGACAAGGAACCACAGCAAGCAGTAAAAACAAACCACAAAGAACTACCAGTGTGTTATCTACGTGACTAACAAATCAGACTTTATCCAAGGGTATGAACGTCTTTAAAATGTTTCCAATATAGTAAACGTAACTGGGTATGAACGCCTTACAAGTGTTTCCAATATATTTATGGAAACTGGAACCTCATTGGACAGAAAATCATTAGTCAACAATACGACAAGCGGATTGTGGTTCCCTGATTCCCTACAAGCGGATTGTGGTTCCCTGATTCGCTGGCGAGCCGTTCTTTGTAAACATTCTGTATGCAGGCAGAATTCCACTGAAACTGAAAAACATCATGACGTTAATTAAATGTTCGGTGCTTTTGTTCTCAAATGAACCAAATCCTAGATAATGTCCGTACAATGTCTAGTAGATAAAGCACGACAGGGGGTAGGGTGGTTACAATGGGAAGTAAGAGGTGTATTCTTACACATAAACAATTGCATGTGCACAAGTTGGAATTCTGGCTGCCCGAGGAAACCTTGATCAATGTAAAGTCAACATGTACAGATATAGCAATACCCTTTTAATAACGGATTAATAACAAGTTATTCTATGAAAATTCAAATGAACATTTTCACTGCTGTCCAGAAATATAGATGGATGCCAAGGCATTGCATAGGCCTATGCGTTTTGGCGTTTTTTTTTTTTTAATTTGGTGTTGATAAAAATAATATGAAATATCAGAAGTTACCAACGCTTTCTTGACACGTTAAAGACTGAGTTCATAGTTTCAATTTGGAGGTTAATAATGGATATTAACCTGCATGAATTACACACAGTCACAAAATTTTATATTATAAGTCTTATGGCTATGGGTGAAATACTACTTGAGATATGCGCGACACAATTTTTTCGGAAAGACGAACTGACAAGACAAAATCTAAATGCCCCCCCTCCCCCCCAAAAAAGGTTGGGGGTATAAAAATTACGAGAGACAATATAAATTGAACTTGAGACCCCCTATTGATAGAACCTGCCTGGCAAGGAGAATATATAAAAGCTACCATCGCAAAAGTAGAAATGTAGACCCACGAGCACTTTTATAAATCACTGCACGTCATAACATTAAGAAATTGTAATCGGTTGCCAGAGAAACAAGAAATGGGCTATAATATTGCCTAATCTGGTCATATTTTTCTAGAAATCGATAAATATGAACAATTACCAACTTTTATCTTCACCAAAGTTATGTCAGAATGATTGTCACTGAAAGTGGCTGTGCCGTGTCCATGGAAATACCAAGAAGCCAAGAAATACCAAATAAATACGACTAGCTGGACTGTGCCAACCTGACTGCTCCGATACTTGGGCAAAGTGTGATGGTGGCGGCAATTGTCTTGTCCCGGGTTTTTTGTCCCGGGTGTCACAGCCGCTGCCGCGCGTGCAAGGTACAAATCATTCAGTTAAATTTTAATATAAATGTGCCTACAAATTCAATGCAATTATCTTGGTCACGCATTACGGCATAAACTTTGTATTGAAAACCTGAACGATAGGTTTAACACGACCAGAAGCTTACCATAAAAACAGCTTGGCACGAGTATTGTCAATAGTATTGGATGGAAACAAGATTTGCACACTTCGTGCTTGAGTGAGCCTTGAGTTTGTTAAGAAATGCATTGCACATCAAGTCTGATTTTATCCTTGTGTTTACCATTTTCTCGGGTGCGGACGAAGAATAATAGTCTCAGCGCTTCCTGGTTCGATTATTATTCTACATCCTTATCCGAGAGAATACCAAACACTTCGACAATATCCTACACATATTGTCCCAGAAAGCATTGGTGCTGATAGGCAAACACTTTCATGCAGCATAGAAAGTAAGAAAAAATGTCATTTCAGGATGGAATGAGTATGGTGAAAAGCATAAAAGAGACGCCAATTTTAGCATTACTTTTGGAAATACAATAATTCTTGCAGGGTAGGTATTTTTTCTGACATAAGATCCTTAAGCATATAATGGTTAAAAGATTCAAATTCCTCATGAAAATACCTTTCATTCAAATACCAGCAAGCCTCGTGTAGAGCAAAAAATTATTCTTAGTCAACAGCTTTCTCGGGACACTTGTGCGAAGTGTCCCCAGGAAAGCTGTTGACTCAGTCTTAAATCAGGGCTTTAAGGGTTAAAACAATGGAAACCGTGAGCACACGAACCCGGCAGTGATAGATGGTGAAACTGATCCAAGTACAATCGGAACACTTTTATCAGATAGATGTAAACAGCTATGCAATTAAGTACATTAGGACCATAATAACCTTGATAAACTGGAGACAGATTTGAATAAAAAAACTTGGCAGCATCGACAGAGCCAAAGGACATGGTTAGTTCAATATGTCCTGGTCTGATCGCTAACTGTATACAGAAGTTAAAGACGGGTAAGCATGATGATAACTTTGGTAACTATTATGAAAATATATTGAATGAAATGAGCTAAATCGCTAAATGTGCGTCTTGCATTTCTCATTAAAATGAGGACTGTTATCAGGCCCATCCCACTGCTTGCCATCAGTTGTTAGGTGTTCACCCCATGAAAATGAAGTTTGTAGATGACTTTTACCATTTATTCTGGAGATCTCAAAATGTAAAACAAGTTGACAGCAAAGTGCTAATATTGCTTCAGTGCTGTCATATCTAAGTTTGGTCTGCAGCATGTGTCTGTCTGACTGTGCCTCTCAAGCCTCATCCGACAACTGAACTCCCTACTGGAGAGGGGCATCCCTTATATACCTGCTCTTAGCGGGGGGGGGGGGGGAGGGGGGGGCACAATCTAGTGGCAACGTTCTGGGGCACTATCTAGGGGCACTGTCTGGGGCACCGCTTGGGGCGCCTTTTGGGCACCACTTAGAGACACTAAAGGGGCACCATCTGGGGCACCATTTGGGGTATTATCTAGGGGCACCATCTGGGGCGCCATTTGGCCCAGAGAGAGAATAAAGCAGTCATTTATCTGGGGCACCATATAGTCTGCTGGCAGGCAGCCAACTTCCTACAGCTTTTATGTGTTTCTCAAGGTCTCATGGGACAACATGACTATCTAGTACTGCTACTGTATACCTCTCCCTGGCCCAGCTTGCCTGGCTTAGACGAACAGCTCAATGTATACATGTAATTCTGGATTTTTATAGCTTATTCTAATCATCTAGGTCTGTCTTATATGGATTTTTGCAAAAATTCCCCAATATATATGCAGGTGGCACAACCATCCATGCAGTTGGTTCTTGTATAAAGGATGTTGAAGATAAAGTATAAAGGAAGCTAAATGCCAAAGCAAATACAACTGAAGGGTGGTGTCAAAGCAATATATTCCTTGCAAATTAAAATAAAAACATAAACTATGTTATTATCTTCAAAAAGAAAACCTGCAGCGTTGGACGATCGTATTCGTAAAGTTTATTTCGTTAATGCTTTGCTGGAAAATTCAAGCCAGCACAAAAATCTTGGTCTAGGTTTAAACAATTAATCTAAAATCCCGAAGAAAATACTTCATACCTTTCTCTGTAAGGAATATGTTTGTGGGTGCCTGCATTTTGCCACATATAGACTACTACTGTAATATTTGGGTGTAATTGCAATAAAAGTCTTAAGTAAGAGAAGTTCACCATCTCCACAGACAGACCGCCCAATTAATGGTGAATAGCAATTAATTTAAAAGTTATGCTAAGCTAGTTAAAAAGCTCTATCGGATGACAATTGAGGAAATATTTTCTATTGAAAATCTCTTTTTGTATTCAAAGCTTTGACTGGTATGTGATAAACTGTGCCTTCTCGCCCAGAAACTGGGTATCCAAAAAATCTCTTTCAGTTCTGACGGAGCCATAGCTTGGAATAGGTTGCCTAATTATGAAATAACAAAATCTGTTACTTTGTAATTTCATTACGTGGTAATGGATAAATGTTCTGTCATTGTATCTTGAATGACTCTCAAAGTCAGTATCTTATTGTATGACAATGCATTATGTGTATTGTACTGTATTCGTTTCTAAGGGCCCCAGGGAAGTTTTGTATTCTGCGCTGCTGAGTCACCCTGTATAAATTTCTGTATGTCTGTCTGTCTGTCTGTCTGTCTCTCTCTCTCTCTGTCTCTCTCTGTCTCTGTGTCTCTGTCTCTGTCTCTCTCTCTGTATATATATACATATATATATATATATATATATATATATATATATATATATATATATATATATATATATATATATATATATATCTGTATATATGTAAAGTTGACCACTGCACGACTCCGTGTACAGGCCCTATGATGGAATGCATATATTATTATATATCTAATTACACGAACGTTGAATTGGTGTTATAAGATGCAGCAAAAGCATCTGTTGAAGTTGAATATATGAAATTATTCAAGTTAATAGTGAGAAGAGGACTATTCGCGATTGTGTTCCGATTGTTGTCATACTTGTATACAAATCAGGAAGTTAGTGTCCGCAACAACACCACCACAAAACCATTTGCATGTCAGAACGGGATAAAGCAGGGTGGAGTTCTGTCACCTATTCTGTTTGGACTGTATTTTGATTATGTTCTCTGTGAATTGAAAAGAAAAAGGATTATGATGTCATGCTAGTAATGTATTCATTGACACATTAGCGTACGCTGATTTTTTTTCTGGCTTCCCTAGTACCTGCCCGTAAGAAATTATTTGACATATGTAGTGGCTTTGCATTGAAATTCAATGTAATATTTAATTCAAATAAAACCAAGTGGATGTCATATGCGCAAGATAATCTCTGTAGATGCATATATCTCGAGGGTAAACCAATAAACAAAGTGGAAGCATTCATTCATCTGGGACATGTCATTGGTCCAGATGTCCTGTGTATTTTTTTTTCAAAAAAAAGTTATGATAAATTCTACTGTAAAGTAAATGTACTGATGCCTCTGTTTGGGAGAAGCGTTGGACACTACATACCATCAGCTGTTTCAGGCATATTGTATGTCTTTCTGTGGCTCTCATTTTGGGATTTATGGTATTTGTAGCTTGGCATAAGACTGAAAAATTTTTAATGGAGGCTCCCAAAAAGAGCCGACTGTGAATTATTACCACCACATATCAGCAGAAATGTAGCAGTGGAATTACCTCTGCAGTGGTGTTTCTATAAAACATATGCAGAATGCCGTCCACACTGGTGAAGACAGTGCTGTTAGAACGTGTGGTGATCTACTACTTCAAGGTTCACTTCACATAGAGGTAAATCACTGACTGGCAACTTTCTTTTGTTTAAGGACAGGTAAGACACCAAAAATAAATCCCACTTTAGTCAATCCTAGCTCAAAATGTGTTTGCGTTAGGATAACATATCATATATGTGTGTACTCGTCATACTCCAAAGAGTTTATATGTCCCGTGTTTGGGTGTCTGTGATGTTAATTGTTGAATAACCAATTGAAAGTTGACCGCAAAGCATCCACCGCATAAATGTCGATATAAGTCACTAATTATTTGTGATAAAATCATAATTACACTTGGATCTTAATCCTGACATATTGGCAACAAAAAAAGATCCTGCGATTTTCTATGTTTGGTTTCGTTTTTCTGTTATCCGTCCTCAAAGTTTGACGTTTCAATTTTCCCTTTGATTTTCAGGATGTTCATTTTCTTCATTTCATAGAAAAAGAACGAAGCAAAATTTAGAAAATCGCTGAATCCTTTTTGCAGTTCAGACATTAAAGAATCAAAAGCCGTTAACCAGATTAACTTTCGTCCAGCCGTTTTCTTGGAATAACCATTCTAAGGTGTACTACCGCCCACCAGGGCAATATGCCACAGACAGAGGTTTGTTTATTGAGGAGCGGTGACTTAAATGATAGGTGCCAGTCATGGAATACTGATCATTCAGATAGCGACTTAGGACTGCGCCTAGTCAATGTTTTATCCCAAAATAACTTATTCCAATTAATAAACGAACCGACCAGAGTAAACGATGTATCTGAAAGTATCCGTGATCTCATGATCACAGATTCACCAGGTATGTTCTAAATTCAGGTATCTTACCACCCATTTCTACAGCCGATCCCTCAGTTGTATTTTGTACTTTTTCGATTTCCCGCCGCGTAGACCACCCCTTCAAAAGGAAAATTTGGGACTTCAAGAAAGCTAATTTTGAAGATTTAAACAAAGCTGCCCTTGACGCTCCTTTTAACACAGGATTCGAAGTCTTTGATGATATTAACGACGTGGTATCTTTCTGGACAGATCTTTTTAGCGGCTTATGCAAAGACTTCATCCCTTGTCGTGACATCCTTGTACGACCCAAAGATAAGCCATGGGTCACTTGTAAAATTAAACAGTTACTTAGACAGAGAAATCGTGCTTGGAAACGTTTCAAACGTTTTAGCAACAAGATTCGTCCCTTTACTTATATTGAGTTTATTACTCTTGAAAGACTCTACATGTTCTATAAACGGAAGCGCAACACTGCAGTCAGCGCCCTTCGTAGTTCCATGAGGTCATATTTTTCAAAAATTTGCAGTGAAATGGATTCAAATATCATTAATCCAAAGAAATGGTGGAACCTCAACAAGAGTTTTCTAGGTTCCAAGCTCAATCATTCCATACCTCCCCTTCTCGAAAACGGCACTGTAATATCCAGTAACGTTGAAAAATGTGAAGTTTTCAATAATTACTTTGCCAATCAATGTAAACTTCCTCATGAAGACGATCCTATGCCCCTGCTTGACTTCTCATATCGCACCGATGCGAGGCTAAGTGAATTCCAAATTGATGAAAACGACGTTAAAAGGGTTTTACAATCTCTATAAAGTCCAGCTTTGCTACGGGACCGATGGTATAGGTAACCTCATCCTAAAGAATACGGCTTCTGGCCTCTCCCCATCACTTACCAAACTCTTTAACCTCTCTCTTGCTGCTTCGTGCTTTCCAGATTTTTGCAAAAAATCTAATATGTGCCCTTTATTAAAAAAGAACGATACGCAGGTAAAAAGCAACTATCGCCCTATTTCATTACTGTGTAATGTTTCTAAAGGTTTCGAACGTTTAATATTTAATATTCTGTACGAGTACTTTATTCGTCACGATCTACTGACGCACAAAAACTCTGGGTTTAAGAAAAACGACTCTACCATCAACCAGCTTATCAAAATCGTTCATGACATATATAATGGCCTGGAACTACGAAAAGAAGCCAGGATGGTTTTTCTCGACATCAGTAAGGCTTTTGACCGCGTGTGGCATGAGGGTCTTCTTTTCAAATTAAGACAGCTGGGTATTGAAGGTACTTTACTCCAGTTTATCGGTAGTTACTTATCAAATCGCTTTCAGAGAGTTACGATTGGTGGTCAGTCGTCCTCCTTGCTTCCTGTACAGGCAGGGGTACCCCAGGGCTCTATTCTGGGGCCTCTTCTTTTCCTAGTTTATATTAATGACATAACTGATAATACTGTGTGTGATATTAAGCTTTTTGCTGATGACACTAGCATTCTGGAGATAATCCATGATCCCGTTACCTCTGCAGGTCGCATGAATGAAGATCTTGTTCATATCTCAACATGGGGCAAACAGTGGAAAATGTCTTTCCATGCTATTAAGTCCCTAGCTGTTTTGTTTTCCACTAAACATAACAAGCCAGATCACCCGCCTTTACTCCTTGGCAATGCTGTTATACCAGAAGGTACTAGCCATACACATTTGGGCGTTACACTTTCTAGTAATCTAAAGTGGGATGCCCATATTACCAGAATCGTGGAAAAGGCGAGGAAACGTCTGTCTCTCCTCCACAGACTTAAATTTGGGTTATCTCGCAATACTCTGATTTGGCTTTACAAATCCATGGTACGACCCATCTTAGAGTATGGATGTATAATTTTTGACAATTGCTCACAGACTCTCTCTGATTCCCTCGAGTGTATTCAGTATGAAGCAGCTCGCATTTGTTAAGGAGCCCTGAAACGCACTCCCCGTCATCTTATGCTTAAGGAATTAGGCTGGTCTACTCTAGCTAAAAGACGCCAATATTTCAAATTTATCATGTTTTATAAAATTGTTAATGGTCAAACTCCCGCTTATCTTTCGGATCTCGTTCCGAATAACAATGGTCAGCCCACTGTCCAGTTAAGAAACCGACGCAGCCAAAGACAAATCAGGTTTAATTCCTTACGGTTCGGAAATTCGTTCATTCCTTCCTGTATTAAACTATGGAACGATCTCCCCGACGACATAAGACGTTCTGCAACTTTATCCAAATTTAAATCTACTTTGAAAAATACTTTATTGTCTGTAGATCCTGTACCTGTTTATTACTCACACGGCAGTCGATTTT
This sequence comes from Hermodice carunculata, assembly GCA_964020975.1. Classification (NCBI taxonomy): domain Eukaryota; kingdom Metazoa; phylum Annelida; class Polychaeta; order Eunicida; family Amphinomidae; genus Hermodice; species Hermodice carunculata. Next base: position 8,306,242 of record OZ026623.1, on the reverse strand, counting down.
CTAATATCATACACACTCGTTTGCGCTTGGGCTTATCCGGACTAAATTCCCACCTACACAGATTTAATATAATACCGTCCCCAGCTTGTAAATGTCTAAATCGTGACGAAAGTATTCTTCATTTTTTCCTAGAATGTCCCTATTATTCAGTTCCCAGGAAATCCCTTTTAAAAACGGTTTGTTACATTCTAGCTCCAGGTGTGAATCCTAGTCTTGTATTCTATCTAGCAAGCGATATACTTATCCGGTATCTTACACATGGTAACAATGACCTTTCTGCAAACCTTAACATTAAATTATTTGATGCTGTCATTTCTGACTCCAGACGATTCATATTTTGATTACCATGTTGATCCTGTCAATATACGGTTTATGGCTAAGACTGTCGTCATTTTTTTTTTTTTTTTTTGGTTACCGAGCTAGTGACATAGTGGATTTTTCTGGATCAATAACTTGTACTCATTCTTTAATCGACATGTCTCTGTTTGTGAGTATTTACTTCATGGCATTCAGGAAAGTGTATTTTTCAATATTATTGTAACAATGAGTGGTACATACTAAGCATTTCGTGAATTGTATTGTCCTGTGTGTATTGTATATATTCTGTGTGTCTCTCTATGTCTGGAGAGCCTGTTTTTTAGTATCTCGATGTATACTATTAGGTGATCCAGAATAAATAAATATGTTTAAAAAAAAGGTGGGGCTCTCGTCCTATTATCCTTTCTGAGAAAACAAGCTTCAAAGGCCTTTGATGTTGATCATTTGCCTCTGAAACAATGACATTTGCTCCAGTTGAGCTGATATTCGTACAAAACGTAGCAAACATCATCCCTGGACATTTTGGGAGGTTATCAATCAATTCGTGGCCAATCACATGAATAAAAGAGCCTTTGAAGTACGGAAAACATTATTCAGCGATCTGTCAAACGGCGATAGCGACAGTCTGGTTTTAAAGTGTGACGTCATGGAGGCGGCCCTTCTGGCCCCGTGACCTCAAGCCTGGCAACGAAAGTTGCGTTGCCTTGTTTCGGTGGAGCGGCCTGCGGCCGCTCGTGGTCAGTGTAGGGATGGCGGGTTTGGTCTTGTGCCCCTTACCTCTTCATCCCGTTTTTAGGGATAATGTTTTATTATATTTACTCGTCTCCTATCTGTATACTTTATGTAGTTAGCTTGTTAGACTTGTCTTTACACTTTACTTAGTTAGCTTGTCATTATTTTGTAGTTGTTTTCTCAATGAGTTTCATTTCTCTTTCCAACCTGAGCTTTGTAACGCTTTTTTGTGTGTTTTCTCTGCTGTTCACGTTTATGCTTATTTCGATGTGTTTATTTGCACTTTTATTTCCTCATCCCTGGGTTCCGATAAAGTATTGTAATGTACGTGGGTATTGTTGATTAGGGTGTCAGTTTTTTCCCCGCCTGTCTTTGGTGTGAAGGACCACTGGGGTAACCCATCGCGGCACGGCCTTTGAAGTTTGAAGGGACATCGTCTGACGATTCCCGCTCCTCTTGAACAATTAAAGTCTCCCTTCATTAGAACGCAAAACAAGCAAGATAACTATAAAGTAAACCACTAAGGCTATGATATGTTAGCATGTTTGCATCTTTTCCCTGCCCACAAGCATACTTTCGGCATGCTGCCTTATGTCGCATTACCACCCTGATACCACTCTCTTTTTGCCATGGGCCGTTGCTACCTGCAGCCACGTGACAGGCTGTGAAGTATGATAGACGGGTGGCATTGTTCCGTTTGGCGGCTGAAAACCAAAAGAATGACACATGGACGTTCCATGTCCACATGCCTGTGTGTTTTTGGCGTTTTTCTCATATTTCTACTTTAGTTAAAAGCTCGAAATTTTGACAACTAATAGAAAGGACATTCATCTGGTAAAAACCGTTAAAATTTCAAAATCGGCCATGCAAAGGTTTTTGGTGTCTTAACTGTCCTTAAATATAAGATTGACAGAGGCGACGAATTATGCAACCAATTTGAGGTGTCCCAGGCAACCAGGCTAGCATCTCACAGCTCAGATACGGTTAGAGCTAATGCTTTGGCAATCCGTTAACTTTGCGACATCAGAGACCGGCGACTGACGGCCGCCCTGGAGCCGAGGCAGGCCAGGGCAGGCCAGGGCAGGCCAGGCCAGGGCAGGCCAGGTCAGGCCAATTTTCTAATTGAGGAGTTATGCGTCAGGTAATTCGTGATTAATGTACTTTGCGCGAGGGATCTGTCAGGTTCTGCAGGACATTGTGACCTGATGTGATGATTGACATTCTGACGTGATGTGATGATTGACATTTTGACCTGACTGGATGATGTAAATATTTGTTCTCTGGTGTGTTCACCACCCGATTTTATTTTTAACATATATATATATCAGTTATCACAAATTTACTTGTGTATTCGAAAAAAATCACAGCGCTTGCACTTACAGTCATTGTTGTCACGGTAAAACTGGAATGCAATAAATGGTAGCAAAATTCTGTAAACCTGTGGGGTATTGATGGTAATTTACAACTTAGAAACCTCAGGCTATTTGGCTAATTATATCGCCAGCCTAACGTAAAATATCAGGGTTTTGCTCATACCATATATGCTTTATCAGCATCAGCCAATAAATCATTGGCCAATAAAGTGTGGAAGTTCCTTTTCTGGTGCGAAGAAACTCTTGTCTGGAGACTGCTCTTACAAAGTGTCATTAAAGCAGAAATTAACTGACCAAAGAAGATATGAAACCTAAAATGTTTGTCCACTGTGAAAACGACAGAAATGTCAACTGGTAATGTACATAGCACAGCGACAGTGAAGAGTCCTGCCCTGGAGGGCCACGGTGTCTGTCGTAAACTGAACGTGAACTGTTAAACTAAGAATAAGGAAGGAAGGAGAGGAGAAAAAAAAAATATATAAAACATGAACCTTGAAAGGGAAATTACTCTTAAAAGGCAAATTACTCGTGAAACGTGATTCAGCATTTCAATACGCCGCCAATAGTGAAGTCAAGATGTTGTGCGGTGAAATCATGAGGATCTATGAAATGTAATTTTTTACATGAACTGTGTTTTCTCAATGACCCATGACTGGACACGCAATAGCAAACAAAATAACAAGTTATAACAAGGAAAAATTGACATAACAAGATTTACTCTTGTTATAACAAGAAAAAAAAAGTAGAAATAACCAGATTTTTTTTCTTTTTATAACAATAATTGTTTTCTCGTTATAACAAAGAAATATGTAGTTATAACAACATATTTTTCGTTTTATAACAAAAAAGGTTGACATATCTAGCCTTTTTCTCGTTATATAACAAGAAAAAATGTGGTTATAACAAGCCACCTCCCCCCCCCAAAAAACAGAAAAGAACAAAGAGAGAGAGAGAGAGAGAGAGAGAGAGAGAGAGAGAGACAGAGAGAGACAGAGAGAGAGAGAGAGAGAGAGAGAGAGAGAGAGAGAGAGAGAGATATTCGAAAAAAAAAAGACTCAGTATTTTTAAAGTTGAACATCTGTTACGGTTTTAAGCATTCACATTTTATTTTAGGTACACAAACATGAATTACCAAAACATTTTGTAAGTATGTTATAAGGGCCCCCTCCTCACTGCGTCATACTCGTTTTACCCTAAGTCGAAAGAGTGCATCCTTCCGTGTACCTACGCCGGCGAGTTAGATTCAAAAAAGTATTTCACTTACCAACGTCATTCCAAGATCACCCCTTGCACCACTGATAAAGTGTACACTCAATCATTTTCTGATTTTTCAAGTTTTGTAAAAAAAGAAAAACTATTATGTAAATTGGTACTCAACTGTATGTACTATGCCCGTCTGCTGTTTTTGTAAGTAATACTTATCGCATTTATATTGAATTTATCAATTATCACTCTTTGCGTGTGGTTTCTTGACCAATTATTTTTACTCCCAGTTGACAGGTAGCTCCTGCAACAGGGGAAACCAGGGACGTGCTGTAGCACGTCCCTGCGGAAACATAGTTCCTCAGTATCAGTGAACGTGGTCCATGCTAAAAAAACGTACCTTATTTTGCTACCACTGTCATAGCACAATTTTTGAGATTGTTTTGAATGTAAAAGTTTGTGGTGTGTTAAATAAACGTTATCTGAGTCTGAGTTAGAGTCCTAAACATGCAAACAACATACATATATACATACATACATACATACATACATACATACATACATACATACATACATACATACATACATACATACACACACACACATACATACATACATACACACACATATATACATACATACATATATACATACATACATACATAGTAAGCCCACGCTGCATGTAATGAGGGGCCAAGAACACCCAGGCATCACCAAAGGGTGGCCTCCAAAGCATCCCCCTGACTCGCTATTGCCTTCACTGACACAGGCGCTGAGAGCACATCACGATCATAAGGGGGGGTAAGGGGGGGGTTCAGTACGCTGGTAGAGTTAGTTATTTTTCTAGAGTACGCAGTACGGAAAATAAAAATCTTTCAAAATTTTGGATAGTACGAAGTACGTAAAATAAAGAGGGCTTCCAGTACGCCCGTACGGTAAATAAAAAGCCCCAGTACGGGAAACCCCTTACCCACCCTCGATCATGTAGCGATCTTGGAGGATCCTATGCAGGCACCCAAACGGCAGCACTTATTAATGAATCATGACCAACGGGACCACTGGGCAACGGTAATACGGTCCCTGTGCAACCTGCCGTCGGCGTTCGTACATTTAATTGTCCATCAGGTGAGAATATTGCCAGTGTTCAGTGGTCTGGTAAAAGTGTTCCGCTTTTGTGCGCAATATGTCGACTCGTTCATCTGGTTGATTGTTGACATTCTCGGTAGCGGTCCCCGGATAACGGCGTAAATGCACAGACTGCAGGAAGCTGACACAGCACAGGGATGTCCACTGGTACCCGGCACTCAAGTATGGCTACCAAGGGGCGCCCCATGGAACTAAGTTTGTTATGAAAACCACTGACCTGTATGGAGTCGCCTTCACCAAGCATGACAAACTACTCCCATTGTCATGGAATTGCAGCAACCGTTGCTTTGTAAAATCATACCAAAGCGTGACAGCATTAAAAATCATCGTCTGGAATTTTCGTGGAAGACGAAGTGGTCAGTTTTTATTGGCGACCTCTGCAGTTCTATGGGAAACAGCGACACCTCGTTAAACAAATTAAGGTCTATGGGTCCCAAGTCCGTGTATAATTTCGAAGCAATCTGCGGACACATTTGGGAGAAGGTTTAAAAAACGTAGACACCAACACAAGATACGTTCGCACCAAGTTTGGAAGTGGATTTGGATAGGAGAAAATGTGGATTGTGGTCGGACGCACGACGGACGACCGACCCGTCCTATTGGCCTGGAGGACGGAAAGTCAGCTGAGCTAAACTAGACCAAGGATGCGTATTAAATACAATGTTCTCACTTTATGTCTGATAAATTCATATGACACAAAAACATCTTGTAGTGTCTAATGGTCTCTGAAATTTGGAGTTTGTCAACTCGAGCAGACTCAGAAGTGAACAGAAAAACTTACTCAGGGTTGATTTGTAGTCCAGAGTTTCGGCATAACCCAGAAACCAGGGTAGGTGCTAATTCAGGCAGGAGTCGGGAATCAAATTAATGTAATACGTACATGCAGTGGAAAAAGTACAAGTTTTAGTTTATACATATTTATTTCAACTGGATCGCCCTATAGTACATCTAGATGTCACTTATCGGGGGGGGGGGGGGTGTGTCTCCAGAACATGGAGTGACACACAAAATGTATATGACAAAACACACATGACAAAACAAGAGCAAAGTTACCCAATTAACAAAAAATCGGTACACATGTTTCAGATTTGTACCCCGCATACAGTAATCAAAATTAAAAAGCCACCAAGATGCAAAACAAAGGAAATAGTTTACTACAGGTAGAATATACACATATTTTTATACATTTTTTTTTATTATCAGGAAAACTTCCCCTTTACAGTGGGCACCGATAGAACGGTATATATTCCATGATGCGTCCAGTATATATGTACAAGTAATTCGTCATCCTTATTGACACGGATAATATGTATACGTCAACAATTAAGTATCTATAATTAATAATTCGTGATTTGTGTCCTCCGCACCAATACTAGAGATAAACCACTCATTGGGACAAAATAGAAAGCGTAAGGACAAGTACATTATACATATTACATATATACAATGTAGAACCTCAAGCCTCCAGTGGTATAATCATTGAAAAAGAGGCATTACCCACCGTATATATATATATATATACAAATCAAATTGCAAAATTGTCAATTCATCATGATTGCATACTTATGGAGATGTGGGTTTATATTGGGGGGGGGGGGGACCTCCAGAAGGGAGGGGGGGCGATACCGCGCAGGCGTAACAAGTGCGACGCAGCGGACACCGGCTCTGCTGGTTTACTCCGTCTGTATTAAATATAATACAAATCATATATGTATATGTATAAGTTCAGGCAATTGTTAATATATGTATCACTTGTCGTTGTTGAGCGGGGCTGTTTCAGTGGTTGCTGCAATGTCTCATTAACAGTAGACCGGCAAAGGGAAGCATCATTGACCTTTGTGGAGCTTGCCGGAATGTAAAAAAATGTTTTAAGAACCGACACATTCATGTTAGCTACATGGATACTTTGCCCCATGTATCTCAACAAAGATACACAGGTACGTTCGAGCATACCTCTGCATTGAACAGGACAAAATGTGTTGCTCTTGAAAATATAACGACTTATATTTTTGCTTCCAAAAATGAGTCATGTTCTCGAGATATCCGGCCAGCTTCAAAATCATTCAAAATGAACTGGGGCCGCCTGAGGTGACCCAAGGTCGACCTACACTCTCAGGGTGAAAGCAAAAATGTGGAGTGATCCAAGATCGGCCTACGGTCCAAGTGTGAAAGAAAACATGAACTGGGACCCATGACTGGTCTACTCAAGGTCGACCTACAGTCTGAGTGGGAAAAGAGAGCTGCCACTGCCACCTCTCTGGTGAAAGCAAAAAATGAACCAGGGCCACTTGAAGTGAGCCAAGGTGAGGGTGAAAGCACGCTGAGTGCCGCGGTTGCTGTACCACCTGAATGCCGGTAAAATGGCGGCGGGTTATCGCCGTTGACTTGCGATAGAGCGAACGGTTTTGTCAGGAAATTATTTCGCCAGATACTTTATATGTGTTCATCAAAGACATTACATACAGATGCCAGAAATTGAACAATCAGCTTTATTTGTTCTCTTCCTTCCTTCCTTCCTTCCTTCCTTCCTTCCTTCCTTCCTCCCTTCCTTCCTTCCTTCCTCCCTCCCTCCCTTCCTTCCTTCCTTCCTCCCTCCCTCCCTCCCTCCCTCCCTCCCTTCCTTCCTTCCTTCCTTCCTTCCTTCCTCCCTTCTTTCCTTCCTTCCTTCCTTCCTTCCTTCCTCCCTTCCTTCCTTCCTTCCTTCCTTCCTTCCTTCCTTCCTTCCTTCCTTCCTTCCTTCCTTCTCTCCTTCCTTCCTTCCTTCCTCACACACGAAATACAAGATAAAGGCAAGCAGCCGCCATCGCATAAAAAGTAGGTCCGCGAAACATGCGTGATGGCTTCGTGCTCATGACTCGCTAAAAAATTTATTTGGCTGCCGAAACCTCGAATTATCAAATTCTTCAATCGAACGTGAAATATGTTAATTAATTTTTAGGTTTAAACATAGACGGTGACACTTCAACGATTCTTGCGACGCAGTATCTCTACAGGAGGAGAATTTTAATGTTATTTCTGGCGATCAAATACCAGTATCAGAAAGTGAAACGGGACTCCAGAATTGCTTAAATGTCTTGAGTCGCTACTGCAAAAATGGAAATTGAACGTAAACATTAAGATGACCAAATTTATATTTTTTAGCAAAACGGGCCAGATTATATCTATAAACTTTTTCTTGTAAGTTGACAGCGTTAACTTTCAAATTATAAACACATATCTGTATCCAGGAATCGAAGTGGCTCTAACGGGGCGTTTGTTTTTGATTGTGCAATAAGTTATTAAGTTATAAAGCCGTCAAAGGCTATGGTAAGATTGAAAAAGGGTATTTGTACTTCAGGAGACGAATATAAACCTATAATGTCTCGATATGAAAATGGAGACATAAATGGATGGAATCTTACATACACATGTAACAAGTGTAAATTGCACGTTGAAGTGATACATAGTTACCAGGTCAAGCGCCCGGGTCAATGATAAAAGTATACAATCAGCTGAGTAGGTCTATTCGAATCACACATACCTCGTGTTTATTTTTCTTACATATATATATATATATATATATATATATATATATATATATATATATATATATATATGACCTTTGCGGACATGAATGGTCTTCCTCGGCACGGTAGAACACCTCCGCCGACTTATTAACTAAGGTGACACGCACAGAGGCTCCTATGACCTTACTTTTATTGATTACCTGAACACTCACGAACAATGGAGCATTTGCAATCATTTTGCACAAACATCGTTTGGTTTGCCGCGCGCGGTTTTGAAACAGTTTCACAGGAAGTCTTGGGCGTGCGCTTGAGAAAAAGGTATTCATATTGACTGGCGTTCCCCGTTATGCGTTTGCTTAAGACTCAGAGTACGCCCAGATAAAATGCCGACTTAAATCTTAAGTGGTTATTGGGTGGATAAGTGGTAAAACTGAGGATTCAGTTACTCTACTGGGAAAGCAAAGATTGTGTTTGGTAAGCATTTACCCGTAAGTGCTTGCAAAGAAAATAATCGATCCAAGGCTAAAGTGTACGCAGGATGGTGTCTCGGAAATAATTTATTTTCATTTTACTTTCCTCTTTTTCATATTTAATAAAAAAAGGTGTCAGCAAAAGGTGTTTATTGTGCCAATCCCCGTTGTCATGAGACAAGAACGGAAGGGGAACCACATATTGCTATCATCATCATCATCATATGAATGTGAGGCTAAGAGTGAGGCAAAGCTTACGTGTAGCCACCTTCGGCGCTGACTTGCTCACCTCTACGTCTCTTACAGTCACTTGTCCTGTCATGTACAATTCCTTGTCCTGAAAAGTACTTCCTGTCATGCCGTGGGAGCAGAGACAAACAGGCACATCACCTCCGCTCAACTGCATCGCGTGATCTTACATAACCCGAGTTAGATGTGAAGACTGTCATATTGCGGCGATAAACACACGCATCACTTACAGGTCACCAATGATGTGGAGGATAGCACGTATTTATTTCCCACCGGGAAACACGATATCATGGACATATTAGCAGATAGGGTAAGATTTATCGCAAATGACTCCCGACGGAGTCTTATTAACGTGCATCGGGTCACATGTTTGTGCGTCCAAACATTTGATTGGACCCGAATGTATGCCACGTTTGTTTCGCAGTTATAACGAGACATTCTTAACCTGTCTTAAATCACTTTCAATGTGCAGATTTTGCTGGTTGATGCATGTTTTTCTGTTGGTTACTATGCAAGTCAATGGGATTGCAATGGTAATTCACATAAAATTCTTCTCCAAAACTGTCAGCCAGATTCACCTCCGACTTGGTAGGGATGCCCGGGGGGGGGGGGGACTCCCTATACCGAGCGTAATGGGGATGTGCCGCTCTGAAGGGTGCCTTTTGGCCATTGCTTTCCCTACCAAAGGTATCAATTTTCCCAAGATTTCCATAACAGGGTGCATGCTGTGAAAGTGATTGACGCGCCCTAATGAAGATCCATTATTTGGTAGGATGGGAGCCCTAATGAAGGGTCATTCTGAAAAACTTGAACTGCACACCCCCACCTAAAAAAAGTAGGGAGTGGTTCCCCCCCCCCCCGGGAGGGATGTACCTCAGGTGGGTCTCGATTGATTTGCTGAGTGGTCATGCTTTATTGATTTTTGGCTGTTTATGTTTTACCCCTTGGCCTTCTAGACCGAAGCGGTATTGTCCTCATCTGCGCGTCCGTCCGTCCATGCCTTGTTAACGCTATATCTCCAAAAACACTCAATTTACAGCGACCAAATTTTTTATGACAGGGAGATATTGAAGTGCTTCAGGTGCCTATCAAAAAGAAGGTAACTAGGTAACATATTTAGGTCACTGTACAACATTAAAAAACGGCGTTAACACAATATCTAAAAAAAAAATATTGAATGTAGCGTCATCAATTATTTATGAAAGTTGGTCATAAGGATACCTCAGAGGCCTATCGAAAACTAGGTCACTGGGTCACAATTTAGGTCAAAGTACTACATTGAAAAAAAATGGTGGTACCATGATATCTTCAAATCTTAATTATGTCTGTGTGCCAACACAGACGTATTGTTTTTCTATGAATTTTTTCTTCCTTCCTTTCTTTCTTTCTTTCTTTCTTTCTTTCTTTCTTTCTTTCTTTCTTTCTTTATATGTCTGTATGCCTACACAGACATACTGTTTTTCTAGGAATTCTTTCTTTCTTTCTTTCTTTCTTTCTTTCTTTCTTTCTTTCTTTCTTTCTTTCTTTCTCTCTTTACAGGCAGATTTGTCCGACATTTCATTTGAAAAGTATTACACGTAGAAACTCCAAACTTAGCACAATTGTACTTTTATATATGAAGTCTGCCCTTTTTATAATGAGAGGTCATGCTTTTCTAAATTATGCAAATGAGGGCTAATTAAAGTTTTAAATCTTCAATATCATATATACTGTAGTAGATATAGTTCCCAGTGTATAGAAGTTCGATCATAGCAAGGTAAAGGCCATCTCAAATGTCAAGGTCATGTCAAGGTCAAAGGTCAATTTTAAACCAAAATGTCAATTTTGAGGTCAAGGTTCACTTCAGGTAGAGGTCATCTGAAGGTCAAATGTCATTTCAAGGTCAAAGGCCACTTTCGATGGTGGCTTTCTACTAGGCATGAATTAGTCAATTTTTATCCAATTTTGCTCATGTTGGACTCAAATTATAACTATTGTAACTCTGCACATTTTTGAAATTTACATGCGACCTCTAAATGTCAAAGGTCAAGGTCATTTGGACCTTTCAAAGTTTCATCCGGTCATAACTTGACCAATTTCCATCCAATTCTAATCATGTTGGAATCAAATTGTAGGTATTGCAACACTGCACATTTTTATAAGAAGATGTTACCTCAAAAGGGCAAAGGTCAAGGTCATTTGGCACTTTGAAAGTTTCATTTTGCCATAACTTGACCAATTGTCATCCGATTTGGTTCATGTTGGGCTTAAATAGTGGGTATTGTAACACTGCGCAATTTACATGTGAACTGTAAAGGTCAAAGGTCAAAGTCATTTGGACTTGGAAATTTGCATCCAGCCATAAGCTTAATGTAATGTGAAGTATCAAAGGATAAAAGTTGTAGCATTGAATATTTACAACTTTTGAAGGCACACAGACAGATTTGCTTTGAAGCAAATCTTCATTGCTAGTTTTCTCATTGTAGCTGTACCAATTACTTATGGCAGTTGGTCCCAAGGCTGCCCCAGGCACCTGGTGAAAAGTAGGTCACTGGGTCACATATTTAGGTCACAGTGCTGCATTGAAGGAAAAAGGCCTTGGCATGATATTTCTGCTCATTGAATTTGCACCAAAGCTTTGTCATTAGGTGGAACAGAAGTTACCTCGACCTATCCAAGGGCATTGTCTTCCCCTACGCGTCCGTCTGTGTGTCCTGGTCGAGGGGTTTTCGGTCAACGATCGGCTTCTGGTTTTTGTTTGTAAATATCTAAAAAAGTGCGAAAAAAAGCGCTGGGACTATTTCTTTGAAATTACAAAAGTAGGTATCTGGAGGCCCATAGATCTTAAGTTGTTCGACAGGTGGCGCTGTAACTTCTTGAGTATCTTTTATGAATTTCAATCTTTTTTTGTTTTTGGGCACTTGTTTTAAATTCTTCTGTCAAACCGATGGTTGGACTCTCTTCAAACTCTATAGGAATGAACCTTGATTCAATCTGCACTATGTTTGTTCACTGCATGGTGCTGCTGGCGTTACCTGCTTTTTTAACGAATTATTGAAATCAGAAATGATTGGTAAAGGTACATGTGCATGTTAGCATTGTTATAGCACGCATAGCAACAAACAGTGGACCTGAGGCCCATGGTTACCATTAACCTCTATCAGGGAAGTACCTAGAGCTTTCCCTTGGTGTTGTTAAATTTGACTTTGAGGGACCTTGAAAAGTGAAACTGACATATTGGTTTATATCTTGGTAATAATTGATCCTGTCCCCCTTCATTTAACAATGGTGACTGTAGAAACTGTGTGAAAGAAGACTGCAATACTGCAAACAGAGATATGCTGCTCCTGCAAAAAGCTGACTTTGATATTATTTCGAAGGTCATGGGGATCACTTCAGTGTGTAAATGTATAGTAAGCTAAAAGCATGCTTGTCACAGTCCTCTAGGTCCAACATGGGGTCCCAATTGGTGAAAAAAGGATAAGGTCACAAATCGATTAGTAGGTTGAAACTTCAGAGTTAGTCACACCGTATGGTGCAAAGACTTTCTTTGAGGGCTTTAAAAATTCTCCAAAATGAATGATGATGATGATGATGATGATGATGATGATGATGATGATGATGATGATGATGATGATGATGATGATGATGATGATGATGATGATGATGATGATGATGATGATGAATCCCTTTGGCTGTCAATCCCTCAATTCTGGTCTTACATGTTGCTGTGGGCAAAATCTGTTGCGGGAAGCACGGTTTTCCATAGAAGAGAGATAATCTGCTTGATGGGATCAAACAATGAATGAATTAAATGTGACAATAAGTGCCAAATCCGGGGAAAAGAATGTCACGCGGACCCAACAAAATGGTCGCCCAAAATACGTTGAACCGCAGTTGAAGTGATGTGTTGGCATGGAGATCCAAATAAGATCCAAGTAATGGCAATATCATAGGATAGAGAGAGAGAGAGAGAGAGAGAGAGAGAGAGAGAGAGAGAGAGAGAGAGAGAGAGAGAGAGAGAGAGAGCGAGAGAGAGAGAGTGAGAGAGAG
>OZ026623.1:8273213-8290713 GCA_964020975.1 Hermodice carunculata | reverse complement strand
TCAATACGGGACATTCATATTAGCTGCGGTGGTGCTAAGGTCCGTTCTCTTCAACAAGCAAGTACCCGTTTGTATTGGCAGATCCGTTCATCACACATGGCAAAATATGTTGTGGTTGCCAAACTATCTACTTGGATAAAAAAAATACAAACAACAACAACAACAACAACAAAAGAAAAAAAAATCAAAAAACCACCCTGAAAATCTGAGCCATGTCCACCTGAACACACTAGACTTGATACAAGAAGGAATGGTCATGTGTTTGAGAAAAAGTATTCTTCACAAATGTTGCTATGAGACGATTCAATATTACCATCACTTTTTAATTAGTACTTAGAGTAATAAATTTCATGACTTCCTCCCTTCCCCAAACTTAATAATTATAAATGGTGATCTTTCAAGAAATAATACCAAAATGCCAGAAAATTTGGGTTACAAATGACCATCATTTTCTATTAGTTTGAACATATTTAATCGAGAAAAAAAACTCCTCAGCCCTATGTGAATTCCTTTCGCAAGACAAAGAGAAAGAGAAGTGGAGAAAAGATACAACAATGAAACGCCTCTATCAGAATGAACACCACTGCACAGACGACAGACAGAACGGCAATGCCACATAATAAGAACTGTTGACAGGACATGACTTCACAGACAGGGAAACATAAGGGAGTAAGCCATCATGAACAGGCATTACTTCACAACCCGTAATAACCACTATTCATAAACAGCTTGAGGCCTATCTGTGGATTTGATGTACGACTGTGCAGCGTAAAAAAATGTTCGTTTTCTTAAAAAGTACAATTTTCAGAGCTAAATGACAAAGTTTGCACTGCGGATGAAGCAGATGGAATTACGCTATTTTGCAATCTAGCTCGTTCCACTATAAAATTTACACGTTTGAAAAAGAAATGAAAAACATCATCATTTGCAGCACCATAGAAGCACCTGGGTGAGTCAGGGAGACCATTTTTAAACACATCTGCTTTGAGCATGTTACACTTCATAAGTAAACGGGCATGTAAAACCGCTAATTTTCTAGACCCAATGTAAACTGGTGGACTAACTTTAGGCGTTTTTTATTTAATTTAATTTTGAATTGGTCTAGAAACTCGGCATCAGGAGTGGCAGGTGGCAAATTACTTTCTATCAACTGTAGAAGTGCACAGGTCCATTTACACCCCTCCTCCTTGCAGTTCTAATTCAAAAATGATTAAATGTTGAACCATCCCTAGCGCTCCTGACTTTCCATCAGTATGCTTTTATCATGGGCGCTGATTGTCTCTGTCGCGTAGCGAAAGAGTCCGAGTTCTTGGCGGTCCATCGCATCCCCCCGTATTGCTTGTGTTGGATTTGGGTCGCGCATTTTTTGCCAGCACAAGCACACCAGCAGGCGACGGACCCACTACGGGGCCTTACTGGGGCCTGTCGTCACGCAGTGACATCACGTAACAGGCCAGAGAGACAGGCAAACAGAGCATGCGCGTTTTGTCCAATTCCGTTCAAGGTTCCACCGTTCCATAAAAATCGCTGAACATCACTAAAATGCACAACACAATTGATATTAAATGTTATTAATGTTAAAAACTAAGAGCATAGAAGTAATATAAAATGATTTATATATAATAACTAGAAAGCATTTCTTAAAAGTTGTACAAGTAAATGTTCATTTCTGTATAGTTTTATGACATGTTCATGGAAAAGTAAAAACTGTACGGATTCAGTAATGCCATCACAAGTTTTCTAATGTGCTGTGCTTTGGGTTTACTGCAGGGACCCAGCCCAATATCACCGGCGACGATTAGTTATTAACCACCTTCTCTAGCAATGTGCCAGTATAAATATTCTCTTTAGAAATAAATCAAGTGATCAAATATAAATTAAGAACGCGGTTAAGTGATTCAACTTCAAATGTGCGACAAAATAAAGTACGCAATAGTTAGTTACATTTTCTGTAGTATTAACATGTAGTGCAGAAAGAACTTTTATATTTTGTAATATTTATTGAGACGCAAACATTTTTTCATAAGGCACCCCGGAAGGGATTCCATCTTCTTAATCTCGCCGGGTTTTAAAAGTGTTTAATTGACAAGTGTGGCCAAAATTAAATTGGGTTTAATTTTAAAACCATTTTAACAATTGAATATTTCAGAATATTATTTTGTAACTTGTTCAGACGCACGGTCATGATTCTTGTGTGATTCACTGAGAGTCGTCCTCAGTACTGGATGGAGATGTACACAGCGCGCCTTACCAACCTTTCACGCTCATAAGCTTCTTCATTGATCTATGGCGCATGGCACGGAAACACATCATTTACCGACAAAACATTGGCGGAGTGTCCTGTAGTTTTTTTGTTTTTGTTTTTTGTTTTGTTTTGTTTTGTTTTTTGCTCATAAAATGTGAAAACGCATAATCGAAAAAAGGGCGATTTAGAAAACAAATCGATCACCGGGGACGGATTTGCCCAGGGAAGTGGTTTTGTTGTTTTGATATGTCTGGTGCACATCTAAGGGAATTGGCAGAATCTCTGAACTGAGCCTTTCCACATGTGCCAAAACAACTTGACTTTATTGACTTGATTGTTGACTCTTTACAACAGTGATAAACACTTGCTTGTTTCCTTGCTGACAAGGTCTTTCTTCCAGACGGCTCTTGTTGGTGGGGAGATAGACAAATGGTTAGCTGGGGGTCTCTTGAGTCTCGCTCTCTCCACGCGTGGTTGCCCTTTAGGTTTATATTCTGTCTCGTCAGCCATGGACAGACCACTGTTGTCGGCTCTTGCTGCCTGTCTCCGCGTTGCGGCTGCCGGGTAGGGCTGCTGGTGAGGTTCCCACTTAAATGACTGGGGCTGCTGCAGTCGCCCTGTCGGTGTCGCGGCTTTGCTGGTCCTAGGTCAGTCCAAAATTCACATTGGACTAGTGAGAGTTATAACATGAAAGGAAACGATTATGGCTTATAACTGTCGAGTGGCGAAGCCACGAGACAGTTATAATAGCCATAATCGTCTCCTTTCATGTTATAACACATTTGTCATTGGCTGGTAGGAATGGTCATTTGTGTTTAGGTTGGATCAGTGATTTCATGATTGAAAGCGTATTATCTGTCAGTGACGTAATCAAATTCTTACACGCACGTGGAACAGTGTCATTTCACTTCTGAGTCACTTCTTTCGTGATTTCACTCAGGCGTTCAGGTAGTTCGTGAATCTGCTAGCTGCCACAAAATGGAAGATGACGTGCCTCTAATTGAACTTGATAATATTGCAACTCAGCAATTATTTTTCCTAAGAAATGACGGCACCGGCAGTACTGGGTGGTATGAAAAAGCCCTTGGGGCATATGAATTTCAGCAGACAGTTGCATTATCAAGTTTCATAATACTTTCTTTTTCATAATCAATGGTTATGGGATATAATCAACACTTTTTGAGCCTTATGATTGGCTAATTCCTACCAGCCATATGACAATGACAAATAAAACATGATCAAATATTGACCTGTTCAACTTGGTATTTGTGTACCCATAGCGTGAGAATGAAATAAATTACCATGACAAATCACAATTAAAACTTGTCGGACTATTTTGTTTTTGAAAGCACGGACTGAAACACTCACTACTTGATTTGCCACGGCCATTGTAATGGGTTTGACGCGGAGGGTGTATTTGATTCACTGGGGGTCGTCCACGGCCATTGCAATGGATTTTAACACTGAGAATGTACTTGTTTTGCCACGGTCATTGCGGTGGGTTTTAGTTCATAGAACAAAAGAGTAGTGAAGAGAGAAATGAAGCTCTTCTCGAATTTTATGCAGACAATGAGTGTCAAACTGCCCATACATACCTGCCATCGAGATCGAGATCGAGAGAGAGAGAGAGAGAGAGAGAGAGAGAGACAGAGAGAGAGAGAGAGAGAGGAGAAGAAGAAGAAGAAGAAGAAGAAGAAGAAGAAGAAGAAGAAGAAGAAGAAGAAGAAGAAGAAGAAGAAGAAGAAGAAGAAGAAGAAGAAGAAGAAGAAGAAGAAGAAGAAGAAGAAGAAGAAGAAGAAGAAGAAGAAGAAGAAGAAGAAGAAGAAGAAGAAGAAAGTGTTCAAAGAAAATGCTGAAATTTGAAGAGAATTTCAAATTGGCAGAGCACAACAGTCACATTATGGGGGTTCATCGGCTACGCGTTGTCCACAGAGGATATTACCAACGACGCTAGCATCCCTAGCGTAATACATGTATTACCATGTGCTGAGCAAGGCTTGACTAGAGTTGTCTGACTGGGCAGCTTCATGTCAACAGTGTGCACACCCTGTCACTGAAAATATGCGCTGTGAATACTGAAAATATGCGCTGTGAATGAGGCTGCTTCTACTGTCAGGCGCGTATGGCAAGTCATCAGGGCCATAGTACAAAGGTCTGATGCGAAGGTGAAACTCGACAAGACGTAGTCCAAGCTGGGATATACGCGGAATAGAGCGAAACAATCCCATCACTATCTTCTATACGCGTCGCCGAGGCGCTGCGACGTGTACAGTGGAGAAACTTATTACTCCCAGGTCCCATACCTAAACTGACCAATCGCACATGTTCTTATAAATTGTACTTTACCTGTCCCGCGCGGCGCAGGCGAGAAATTACTTTTCCTGGCGACGTGTAACCGGGGTACCCTAACAAAATTTGCATCACCGTGATGCGCTATCGGGTACCCGCCTAATAGGCTCCTCAAGTCGGCGTAGCTGCGACACCCAATGAAACTTCACCATCAGCGACGCGCAACGCAAACAGCCAACGCCAACAAAGAGATCATTTCGATGGTTAGACTATTTCAGACCATCATGGCGAAATAGGCAGTCTGTGTCTGTTCAAGTAAGCTTATTTGAATATACGAGTTAAACTTGTAACATTTTGACTGTTTATTGATTAAGACCTCCACTTGGGAGAAATGTGTACATAATATAAAAGATAAAACAGTCACTTGAGTTAAAAAAATGAATTAAAAGGCCCTTGTCAGTAGGCCATGCAGTAAGGATGTGTTCTGCCGACCACGGTTTAAAAAACCAGTCTGAATATATCAAAATGTTGAGAGAGTCAACATCACCATCAGTCCCAGGCAAGTAAACATTGACTGACCTCACTGTAATTTGAGCGCAAGGTACATTGTTCTCTATGAAGAGGAGGCTTCCAGCTCCATTTTACTCAGAAAGCAAGCGTTACAATCCTCTCGGACTTTGTCAGCGTTGCTGCCTGGGATGTTACTATGAATAATACGTCAAATCTTAAAAAAAAAAAATTTCTGCAATTGAACTAGAAAGTATTAATGCTTTTACTGTATGGGGCAGACCAAACTTCGGGTGTTTTCTGTGCTAAGCAGAGCTTTGTCCAGTACTACTCTGTTCCTGCCGGATTACCCAATAGACCTGTTCATACCAACTTGTGCCGAACTTTTCCCGGACCCTAATTAATTATGCATTCCATTGTTGGCCTGATTGTCCAATCAGGAAGTGGCCGAGTCGGGCCCACGCTTTCATATGTTCACAACGGATGCCACCGCTAACGGAAGTGATTACAGCATGGATTGTCCTGAGCGTGCAAATCTTTTACCTAACATGTCACATAAGTGGTGAAATGTGCATGTTTAGTTTGCTGACGGTTTGAATTTTCATTAAATCCAAGCACATCCTGTGTTTTACTTTCTGATCCTTCCACGTTAAATCCGGCCAGCGTGGTCGAGCACAAAATGTTAACAAAGCAGGGCGCGCTTCTCGAACTCGGGCCGAAGTGAACCGAATAAACCCGAGTTCTGTGAACTGGTCTATTGAAATGACGTATCAGTAAAATGTGACAGAAGAAGGGTAACGGCTGGATACTCGGGTGCGTCCATGTCCGAAGTTTTGGCACTTAATTGCATTACACAACAACGTTGTGCTTCAAAGTGTAGCTTTGTCTGCAGCGGAATCAACTTGAAGTTTTGGTGACTTCTTGCCTAGCACCTTTCCACACTGGGCTGGCCAGTCGAGCCAGGAGACAGTAACAATGCATCTGGGCTACAAATTACCACCCACTGAACATGCATTATTTCATGGCATTAACAAGAAAGGAATAATTTACATTGTTGGCTCACATTATTTCATGCAGAGGAACCCCTTTGACCATTTCTAACAAAACAGGTTTACTGAAGGTGACTAGAGATGAATTATGTCTCCCGGTGGAAGCCGGGGGACATATTGTTTTAGTGCCCGTTTCTTCCGCTTGTTGTTGTTGTTGTTCAGGTTCTTCAACACTTGGTTTCCGTGCGATAAGTCTTGAAGGACTTGACAGAATTTGATGAAACTTGGTAGGATTATGTATCTAGGCAAGACCTAGCTTGGGATTGTATTTGGATGACCTTGAACAAATTCTCAAGGTCAAAGGGTCACTTGTGTGAAATTGGTTTCCCTTTGATAAGTCATGAAGAACAGGATGGAATTTGATGAAACTTGGTAGGATTATGTATCTTGGCAAGACCTAGCTTGGGCTTGTATTTGGATGACCTTGAGCAAATTCTCAAGGTCAAAGGGTCACTTGTGTGAAATTGGTTTCCCTTTGATAAGTCATGAAGAACAGGATGGAATTTGATGAAACTTGGTAGGATTATGTATCTTGGCAAGACCTAGGTTGGGATTGTATTTGGACGACCTTGAGCGAATTCTCAAGGTCACAGGGTCACGTATGTGAAATTGGTTTCCGTGCGATTAGTCTTGAAGAACTTGATGGAATTTGATGAAACTTGGTAGGATTATGTATCTAGGCAAGACCTAGCTTGGGTTTGTATTTGGATGACCTTGAGCGAATTCTCAAGGTCACAGGGTCACTTGTGTGAAATTGGTTTCCCTTTGATAAGTCATGAAGAACAGGATGGAATTTGATGAAACTTGGTAGGATTATGATTCTAGGCCAGACCTAGGTTAAAATTGTATATGGATGACCTTGAGCAAATTCTCAAGGTCACAGGGTCACTTATGTGAAATTGGTTTCCGTTCGATGTCATGAAGAACAGGATGGAATTTGATGAAACTTGGTAGGATTATGTATCTTGGCAAGACCTAGGTTGGGATTGTATTTGGATGACCTTGAGCGAATTCTCAAGGTCACAGGGGTACTTTTGTGAAATTGGTTTCCGTGCGATAAGTCTTAAAGAACTTGATGGAATGTGATGAAACTTGGTAGGATTATGTATCTAGGCAAGACCTAGGTTGGGATTGTATTTGGATGACCTTGAGCGCATTTTCAAGGTCACACGGTCACTTATGTGAAATTGGTTTCCGTGCGATAAGTCATGAAGAACAGGATCGAATTTGATGAAACTTGGTAGGATTATGTATCAAGGTAAGACCAAGGTTGGGATTGTATTTGGATGACTTTGACGTAATTTTCAAGGTCACAGGGTCATTTATGTGAAATTGGTTTCTCTGCAATAAGTTTTGAACAGGGTCCGCACAGAGCTTGAAAAGGCTTGAAAAGTATGGAATTTGAATGCCCTCTGTTCCAGGCCTTGAAAGTATGGAATTTCATAAAGAAGTCTTGAAAAGTATGGAAAATCGATTTTCCGGTTAAAAAAAAACAAAAACAAAAACAAAACAAGCAGAATGAAAAAATTGGTTTGTGTGACTTTATTTTAATGTTTGTTGCAATACCTACGATCGCAGTTTGTTTTCATTGCTAAATATAGCATCTATGGGGTTTTCTGCATTGCGCAGCATCACAGGAAGCAGCTTTTTCAACTCTCAATGCAACGGGATTCTTTGCAAGATTTGAAAAACAAGCATGCGTCATTTTTATTACGAGTGATGGTCCATCATGAATGGATGAACGACCTTAAATGTTTGCCGCAGACATAAATTGTGCACCAAGCCGCAACAACAATGGGAGACTGTACGTATAATGAACTTTGGCTTGAAAACACCACATACAAGTTGTGCCTGTAAGACAGGACAAATACAGCGCAAGATGCAAGGTGTGTGCAAGTAATGTGCACTTGGGGGAAGCAGCGCTTGCTAGTATCAAACAGTATACATTGGTCCCCCTCTTGTAATGTAAGCCACCCCCAAAGAGATGTCACTCCCTCTACAAAGGCCACTTTGCTGTGCAGCAAGTATGGCATTTTCATTATATTTCCCCCTGAAGAGAGACCACCTCCATATATATACCCATAAAACCACGGATGATTGAGTTTGGAATTTTGGAAAAAATGGTTCGGAAAGTCCTTGAAAAAGTATGGAATTTTGGCTTTGCTATGCTGTATGAACCCTGTTTGAAGAACTTGATGAAAATTGCTAGAGTAATGTATCTAGGTGATAGCTAAAATAGGGTTGTAATTTTCAAGCAAACTTGGTCATTTGTAATTTGTTATCACCTGTAGCTTATTAAGAGACGTAAGTGTTTCACCGGGAGACATTTGATTTTCTGTTGGAAAATCAGTCTGTTCTAGTTGAATCTGCTTGTGTATCATCGCCAGTGTTGACTGCCACCAATGGATGGTTTGTTTTCGTATTTACATTAATAATGTTGCTGCGGCTCTCCGCTTCTGTGTAACACAGGTGGCCTAGGAAAATAAGAAAAGAAAGAAAAGAGAAGTAGATGAGCCGGAGGGAACCATGGTTATCATAATCAGCTGGTGCTGGCATGTTTTCCAGGAGCAGAGCTGAGGCAAAGGGTCCACCACACACTCTCTCACAGCTGTGGTGGGTCCCTGGTCCTGGATATACCCCCCTACACTCATCGCTTGTTGTCTCCCCCCCCCCCCGCAAAAAAAAACAAAAAAACAAAAAAACAAAAAAAAACAAAACAAAAAAAAACAAAAAAAAAAAAACAACAAAAAAAAAAAAAAAAAAAAAAAAAAAACAACCCCCCCCAAAAAAAAAAAAAAAAAAAACCCCGACTTTCCCTCATTTACTCAGGCATTTCCCCGGGGAGGGGAGGGGGCATGGGAACCCTTGTAAGGGCTATCACCATTCCTTTTCTTCCCTGCACTCTGACATTCTAATTTACCCTGTCGCTATCTAGCCATATCAATTCATTTCTCTTCTCCTGGTACCGTATCAGATAGTCCTGTGCACTTTTAGTACTTTTCCTGCCTCCCAGAAAGCCAGCCACCAAGCCTAAAACCCATGGTAGACGTTCTTCGTTCTCTAAATACTGAGCCTCCTCTGGACCTTGTTATTATAGTCTTCCCAGTGACAGTCTTACTTTAATAGCCGTACTCCTGTCACGCAGTACAGACACAGCAGACGAACGTGCATGCCATTCTATTCTTCAAACCAATTGTTTCATTACCAAAATAGATCAGTTCTTCAAATGTTGCCCTCGTAAAGAGGACATGTGTGAACGTCTTTACCTGTCAAACACAAAAGGCATAACCCCAGATGAGTTTGCCAGCACGTCAGCTACGGGTTTCCAGGAACTGTTGGTGAAAATTTGCTCATAATTTAGCAAGAAACACTTGCACCCTTTCCTTCCGACACACACTAAAATGCTTTGGACCAGCGTGTAGCTTCACTGGAATTATTCTTTTTGTCAAGATAGACAGAGAACGGTATTTCTAGAGGTGAAAAATCCACTGATAAACAGGTGGACCTACAGAAGAAAGTTTTTTTTTGTGTGTGTGTTTTTTTTTTATGTCCTTTCATTGGCCTCATGTCTGTACAGTCACACAGCGCGACACTGAGCGGCCCCTTGTCTGCAGCCGAGCTGAGTACGGCTTCCTTGCAAAACAGCTTGCATGGAATGGAGAAC
This sequence comes from Hermodice carunculata, assembly GCA_964020975.1. Classification (NCBI taxonomy): domain Eukaryota; kingdom Metazoa; phylum Annelida; class Polychaeta; order Eunicida; family Amphinomidae; genus Hermodice; species Hermodice carunculata. The sequence goes on along the minus strand of OZ026623.1, from coordinate 8,280,959 downwards.
ATGCCAGAATAAACTTGGCACGTGTTGTAACCTGTCCAGGGTCATAGCTGGATAATGGGAATCAAATAGATAGACGAAACAGGTCAGAAATATTGGCCCTGTATATTAGTGGTTGGATACCGTGAATCAGGTGGAATGTGTATGTTTTGTAGTGCCAGGAAGAATTGCAATTCAATGTTAGACGTAAATTGGAAACTCATTGATAATCGTATGAATTGAATCATTTTACAATTGTTCACTCTATTTCCGACAGTTGATCATTTTGGCCGGACGTTGCCCCGGTTTAGAGTTGCACATTAGGAGAACACAATCTGGAGTGCATTTTGGTAATATTCCCAGAACAGTAAAAAGTATATAAAAAAGCTAAATGTATAATTTCATGGGCAGGTGGTGCCTCTTAATATCACCGGTTTTTGTTTTGACTAATGACGTAGTCTCCTCAGATGATGAAGGGAGCCCTTCAAAAACACACGGACACGTACAGATCTACACCCTGTATGAACACTGATCAGACACGTTCGACAACCACCGGTGCCCATTAGCAATGCCTTTTCCCAATGCTTTAATACAATACACTTAAGCCAATGAGAAACTGAAGATATTGCATCAGACAACATTTGACACAGGACAATTGTTGTGCAGCATGGCGCAGAAAAGGCGTGACAACAGTTTGGGGTCAGTATGTGGATGGTTGGTGTACCATTAAATTGTGGCTTGTACTTATCATGTTTATATCGTGCTAAATGTCAGTTATTTATATCGAAATCTGATAAATCACCAAAAATACTGTCGCATTGTTGGGATAAAATTTCATATCGGTCAACCTTAGGAGGTTATCATATGAAATGACACGTGACAAGACACAGACCGCACGGAGTCCTAATTGATGCTTCAGCTGTCTTCAGCTAGCGACTCAACTGGTGTATGTTCTGTCGATTGTACTGGTTGACTCAGACAAGGTGCATTTGAAAACCGGCATTGGTTTAAACATATTTACAATTTCAAAAACGATTGGAAAACAGGTACCATGCCTATATGAATTCTTCTTGTGGAATAAAAACCGGCATTGCGCATGTGATTTTGACAGATCCCACCTACAATGTCTTATGATTACTTAGTAAAAACGTTTTCAACTAATGGTTAATCTTGGCGGGAGGGATCAATGTAGTTTTGGCGCCTGCTGGCTTTCATGTGTACCGGTAAATCATATTTCGCATGTTTTATGGATAACTGCCAAATTGATTGGATCCATATAGTTTGGAGACGCTTTATATAGAGGAGGGAATACAGTGCTTGTGATTATTAGGTTAAAAATGAATTAACTGTACGATGACAATCACATTTAGGTTGAAAATAACTTATGTCACTCACTCACTGCTCAGTACTCAGTGACGTTCTCCTACAGTTATTGTGGAATTTTAGAAACCCAGAGGAATGCAAATACTTCTATGCATGTAGGTGTTAACCGGTTACTCTAGGGGTATGCAAATACTTACATTTGAGAGTTAACCAATCTGGGGTTATGCCAATACTTTAATTTGTAAGTGGTAACCAGTTGCTGTGAGAGTATGAAAATGCTTATATGTAGGTGTTAAATGTTAACCGATTGACCAATAACGCTAAAGGTATGCGAATACTTTAATATATGAATGTTAACCAGTTGCTCTAGGCGTATGCAAATATGTATATGTAGGGGGTAACTAGTAACTTTAGGGTATACAAATATGTATATGTAGGGGGTAACTAGTCACTTTAGGCATATACAAATATGTATATGTAGGGGGTAACTAGTCACTTTAGGGGTATACAAATATGTATATGTAGGTGGTAACTAGTCACTTTAGGGGTATACAAATATGTATATGTAGGTGGTAACTAGTCACTTTAGGGGTATACAAATATGTATATGTAGGTGGTAACTAGTCACTTTAGGGGTATACAAATATGTATATGTAGGTGGTAACTAGTCACTTTAGGCGTGTACAAATATGTATATGTAGGTGGTAACTAGTCACTTTAGGGGTATACAAATACTCACACGTGGGTGTTAGCCAGTTCCTCTGATGATATGCAAATACTTATATGTAGGTGTTAAACAGTTCCTCCAAGGTTAGACAAATACTTATATGTAGGTGTTAAACAGTTCCCCCCAAGGTTAGGCAAATACTTTTATGTAGGTGTTTATCAGTTACTCTACTAAATTACTGGTAAAAATATGCCTGTCAGTCCACAGTGTCACAAGGGTTAAACTGTACATGTCAGCTGTGACGCAGTCTATTTTCGTGACTGATCCTACACTTAATACCACTACAGATTTCAAGACTTTGTGCAGTCATTTCCAAAACAAAGACACAACCATATGGATGTTCTATGGATATACATATTGATACTTTCAAAAATATAAAGTGTTCTTCTATTTCTATTGTAATTTTATTGAAAGTATTGGGCCTTATGTTTTGTATAGATTCCGTAGCAGGCTAAGCATATATCAATCACTTTCCATGGGGCAGTTGCGTGCTTCCCAGCTTCCAGAGCTGCATATTTTTGGGGGGTCACAGTGATACGATCAGGCTCGTTTTGTCACCAGGCTGTTGTATCTTTCATGTGTTACTTGGTTTTAATAATTTCTCACAGTCACATGTTGTGCGCATTCGCCCAAAGCGCGCCCAGAAAAGCTGTAAACCCAGGCAAACCTTGGCCCTGAAAGAGTTAACAGATTAATACCAGCGACGAGGGGGTTGTGCCTGTACCACACCGGACCGGTGCCTGTACCACACCGGACTCCTGGCACAACACATGGGGTCGAAGGCCAGGGGGGTCGATAGCAGCTGGGGTACAGGCATACCCCCTCAGTTGAATGTTTCTATTTGATATGACACATCAGTGAAAAGGCCATTTGATAATATTGAATGGAGACAATGCCGTCTGCTGGTGATCTCGTGGGACTTTGGGGGTCGCAACACTTTCCAGATGTGGTGATCTCTCATTCTGCATTCCGATAGATCATCCTTGGTTGATGTAAACATATTTTTTATTTCAAAAAAGGAGACTGGGAAAAAGGGCATAGCCATATACAAATGCTTTTGGCACATGCTTGTTTACGAGGTACAGCATTACAGAGAACATATTAGTACCAAGTTATCACAATGTTGCCCTGATGATACCCCGTCCGCAAGCAAAGAGTGGGGATAGAAAGATAGATAGATTGATGGATAAATAGATAGATAGATTGATGGATAAATAGATAGATATATAGATTGATTGATAGATATAAAGAATATAGATAGATAGACAGATAGATAGATATATAGACAGACAGGGAGACAGACAGATGAATAGATAGATAGACAGACAGGGAGACAGACAGGTAGACAGACAGATAGATAGATAGATAGATAGATAGATGGAAAGATAGATAGATAGATAGATAGATAGATAGATAGATAGATAGATAGATAGATAGATAGATAGATAGATAGATAGATAGATAGATAAGAGAGATACATGCAAAGATAGACGATATAAAAATATAGAGATGATAGATGGATCCCATCGATAGATAGATAGATCGACAGACAGACAGACAGACAGACAGACCGGCAGGCAGGCAGGCAGACAGAAAGACAGAAAAACAGACAGATAGATAGATGACACAGGGCCTTCAAATTCAGTACTACATATTGTGTGGGAGTTCGGTGAAATATATAAATATATGTATATATATATATATATATATATATATATATATATATATATATATATATATATATATGTATATATATATATATATATATATATATATATATATATATATATATATATAAATGAATAATATTGAGCAATTAAAAACTTCAATAACCAACGTTAAAACTATATTTTCAGCTTTTCAGAGCATCTTCACTATCTCGCTATACGAGCACGTTTCAATGAACACATACACTAGTTTTCGGTTCTTTCGGTAAACCATTCCCTCAGTTATGCTGTATAGATATTAGAGTAGGTAAGGTGTATTATAGTAGCCTAGGTGGGATCCACCCAGGCTATGAAATACAAACCCAACAGCAGATGAACGAATAAAAAAGGTGGACCTTTTTGAAGTAACGCAGAGCACTTCGAATAGATTGTAACTCTGCATACTTTTGTGAACCAACAGAGCCGTGTTTACTCTGCATACCTTCGTGAAGTGTTTGATTTTCGTTACATACTTTAAAATAGATGGTGTTTTGGGTTGCATTTAGCTGTAGAGCTGTAAAATATTGACAACTCCGCCCCCCCCACCCCCTTGTAAAACAAGTTTCTCTAAATCAAAGTCGTGGGGATACGTAAATTGCTATCTCTATGACGCAGAGCTTAGACAGGTGTTGGACTCCGAATCCTCTATGTTTTCAGGACTTTGTTTGGAACCTGCAGTCCAGTAAGTGTTTCAGTTCACTCTGCCAAAATATCTGTTTAGACTGTTTGTAAAGCTGAGTACCTGTTCTCACTACGCATACCTTTCTGAACCAACGGATCCATGGTCACTCTGCATGCCTCTGTGAACCAACGGAGGCATGGTTACTCTGCATACCTCTGTGAACCGACGGAGCCATGGTTACTCTGCATACCTTTGTGAACCAACGGATCCATGGTTACTCTGCATACCTTTGTAAACCAGCGGATCCATGGTTACTCTGCATACCTCTGTGAACCAACGGATCCATGGTTACTCTGCATACCTTTGTGAACCAACGGATCCATGGTTACTCTGCCTACCTCTGTGAACCAACGGAGCCATGGTTACTGTGCACAGCTCTGTGAACCGACGGAGCCATGGTTACTTTGTATACCTCTGTGAACCGACGGAGCCATGGTTACTCTGCATAGCTCTGTGAACCGACGCAGCCATGCTGTGTCATGCTTTAGACAAGTGTCCAACCCGCACTGCAAAGGTGTAAACTCTGGCAGTCTATTTTCCTCCCCTAAACCATCATTGGTCGTGCCCAGATAAATCTGATCCAAATGTCCTGCCGGAAACCGAATTTGATTAGTTTGGTGCAATCCTGCAGTTGCAGACATAGGTTTTTATAAGTGGGAGCACACTATAAAGTAAACGTCTCTTGTGCGTGTGTGCCAGAACGCAAGTCAATTTGTTTAATACTAAAGAATGAAAAACTTAAGACTTCCACTCAATTGCACATTTTAGGTAGGTGTGAACAGACTTCCTTTGTAGCATTTTATACCCGTATGGACCTGTAGCATGTTATCCAGTATTCTAAGTCACGAGAAAGACTGACAAGGAGATGCTGTTCCGTGCTTCACCACAATGCTGTATTTCGACAAAACTGGTAATTTAGAGATACAATTTAAGGCAAAGGATGAGATTGATTGATAGAGACAAGCTTTATGAATGGTGGATCGTAGTATCAGAAAGCTGATTTCACCGAAAAATGACATATAACTTAATTTAGAATATAAAATACAAACACACGAAAGTGTCTTGACACAAGCACAGCAACTGCAACAGTATCCAGTTCTGATGATGAAAAGGCAGATCATAGAAAATCCAGATGAATCAATACCACATTACGTCTGCACGACCCTATAAAAAAGAAAGCGTTGCGGACGGCACGCATTCCAGACACGGGCGTTCGTCTTATTTCATTTGAGTAACGAGTTTGTTCTGGTTGCAGGAGCTTCAGAATGTGCCGCACCCCCAATCAGTGTTTCCTTTAACTCCCAAACTGGGGGTATACTACCCTTTCAAAACCTCATATACCCTCTAAGAAAATTCTAAAGGGTCACAAGTCTTGTTTATTTACATGCAAAATTGGTAAGAACCTAGTCTTCTGCTCTGATTTTCCCTTCTTGTGACCCCCTGAAAAAATCTAAACGAAAACACTGTTAATTCGAGTATTTTAGTGAAATGCAAATCAGTGTCTTCGCGGACGGCACACCCACTATCGTCGCAGATGGGTTAGTTTTGTCCACATACAATCATTGAAGAAATAAGCGGACGAATCCCTCGAGTGGACTGTTCTGTTGACCCTCTAACCCTTGCTGTACGCAGATTGGATCAATCGAAATCATTTTCACCAAGTTCACTTGATATACAAAAATGATAAGTGTTAAATGTAAAGTCTGAGTTCACGTTATTTTGCTGTATTCATATTTTCGCTTATTTCGCTGAAGATATCAAACCGTGAAAATTCCAACAGAATTCCATTTTAGTTTAAGAAAGGTTCAAACGAAATTGTGTCCAAAATGGTGAAATTAGAATTTCAGTTTTATGTCTGAAATGCAAAAACCATTAAAATACATTTACAAAAACCATTAAAATACATTTACAAAAACCATTGAAATACATTTACAAAAACCATTAAAATACATTTACAAAAAACATTAAAATACATTTACAAAAACCATGAAAATACATTTACAACTAAAATGAGGTGAATAGAAATGTTCCACATTGTTGGTTAATGCCCTGATAGTTGACGTGCCTGCGTCCTTGACTATATTATGTTCGTACAGTGATATTTACATTGAATAATCCATACACAGTTGTAATATTATTTGTACACTTCAATCTGTGTCGATATATGATATATGATATGACATGAAGTAGGCCTGAGGACAAAGCTGCACCAGAAGGTTAATAATATCTGTCATTGTCAACTTCGACAGAAGCCGATGAACTCTTAATCCTTTCAGTGCCATATTTTGGACTGAGTCAACAGCTTTTCTCGGCGCGCTTTCGGCGCAATGCGCCCAATGCGCGCCGAGAAAAGCTGTTGACATGGTGTATTCTCTCTAGAACAATAGGCATACTGGCATTTGAAGGAAAGGTCTTTTTACGAGGAATACGAATCTGGGATCCGAATGCTATATCAGACTTGTCTGATTTAAGTAAATCGACTTTAGACGTGATTGGCACTGGGAGAGTTAATTGCCATAACGATACTAGTGTGATATTCTTCGCAAAGCGAACGTTGATTGAAGTAGTAGCACGCCACAGTTGGAGAGATCGTACAGATGACTGGTCAACAGCTTCCCTGGGTGTAGTGCATCCAAAGCACGTCAAAAAAGCTGTTGACTTAATCAAAACTTGGGGTCGAAGCAGTTAAAATCGCGCTAATCGATGAATTCAATCCTTATTGCCGCATTCGTTAGACAACCTTTTTGATGTCTAAAGTCAGAATGTTTAAGTCGTTTCAGTGTCATGAGAAGCCTGCACCGGGCGATTTTACAAAAAAGGCGATCATATCTCAAAATATCTGATGATTTACAGTTTGTTTTAAGTGCTCCACAGCCAGGTTTGACAAGATCTAAAGTAATGCGGCGGGCACTGAAAGACGACTGGATGTTTACTGGGATAGATAATTCATTGTCAAGCTTGGTCATATTGAAATGATACCCTGATCACTGCACGGAGGACGTCTTTGAAGTACGTCAAATTGACGTCATCATGACCTGGGGTATACAAGAAAATTACACGTAACAATAACGTTACCATGATCTGAGGGATGCTACAAAGATGGAACAGAGATTGACGTCGTCACCAGATGAGGAATATGATAAGGATGCAAAGATATACCTGGAAACAGGTTGCTTAGTTGGCGTATGAGATGTGCCTCAGCGAGTACTGTGTCTGACAGAGACTGAAAGGGCATAGTTCTTGAATATTTACAAAATGTACACTCTGATATAGTCTTATGTTGGTAAAAGCCGCCGACACGCAGTTTTTGTAACAATTACATCGTTTTCCAA
>OZ026623.1:8258213-8268213 GCA_964020975.1 Hermodice carunculata | reverse complement strand
CAATGGCTAAAAAGGTATGATTTTTAGCTGACATGTTAACCTTTAGCCCAATTGGCTAATTAGATTTCAGAATTATTCAATATGTCAATTTTTGATGATGCCACTTCAACTTCAATTATTGCTTGGAATTGTTACGAACAAGAAAAAGTTAGGACTAGCTAGGAGCACCGATATGGGGCTGAAGATGTTTATGTCATTGTAGCCAAATTGACTAGAGTAATAATTCCTATCGCAAGCGTATTAATGTCAGCACAGAACAAGATGACACATATACATAATATTTCTATATGGGGTATGAGTCAAGAGAAACATCGCAGATATATACTACGTAACAAAATCTTTTATTACATAATGTGAGGATGACTTTAATAGCCGATGCACCGAACTCACTGTATTATTGAACAATGCAACAGCAGGCAAGTGGGTAGACGTCAATGGGTAAGAATAGACACGTAATTTATCAGACAGAGACCGAGTTATTCAAGGCAAATGTAACAGTTTATAATAGTACACGTTTCTGGGCCTTGGCTTATGATATAAGACTTAATATACCTTGTATATTCAGTAATAGACATGGAGGTGTCTTTGTCAGTGCCCAAGGAACTAAATATTAATACAGTTTTTAGTTTTATTCTTCTAGGGGTTAGAAGGTGGGATATGTGTCTGTGTCTCGTCATGAAACGATGAGTAGCCGGTGCTTTGACGTATACATTTTCAAAATATGTCGGCAATTTGTTCTGGACATACATAGAATAAAATTTCTTTGCCTTTAAATATAACAAATCTTGAACTTCCAGGATGTCGAGTTCCTCAAAAAGGGGATGTGTGTGTGTGTGTGTGTGTGTGTGTGTGTGTGTGTGTGTGTGTGTGTGTGTGTGTGTGTGTGTGTGTGTGTGTGAACTATACTTTGCATAACAAATTAGTCTTATGATTTTTTTTTTGTAGTTGAAAGATAGGAGTGCACGGGTAACCACATGCAAATGTAGCATACTATATATGTGGCAAAAATAAAACATACAGGAGTAGTAGTATTTATGTGTGGGCACATGTATAAGAAGCTTCTTTTTTATTAGATTAGCTGACTTGTCAGTCAGCTGAACATATAGGATGGTCCGTCCGTCCACATTTTTCACATTGTCGACTTCTTCGCAACGACCGCCAGCCAGATTCAGTTTAAACTTGATGGGAATGTTCCCTGGGTGGATCTCTATTAACTTTTTGGTTTGTTTTGTTCGTTTAGGAGGCAAATCTTAAACAAAATCTTCGTCTCCAAAACTGCCCACCCAATTGCTTTGATGTGACACAGGAACACTCCTAGAAACTGCTAGTTCTTAATTTGTTCACCAGGTGGTGCTTTTTTGTTTTTGTTTTTGTTTTTGTTTTTTTTATTTGATTTCGTGTGTGTGTTTGCTATTTTCGAGTTATTCTCCAGAACCGTCACTCAGATTAAGCTTGAACTTGGTGGAAAGGTAAAAATAAGTTGTACACTAGTTGGCACTGCTATGTATTTCTGGTATTGAACGATTTTTTTTTTCAATTCCGGTACTTATCGGTAAATTCAATCCGGGTACTTCTCGGTAAATGCACCAAATTGATTACTATGTAAGTCAATGAGCATTCTAATGCAAATTAACATTTCGGACTTCTCCAACCGAAACTGTCAGTGACATTGCCTTCAAACTTGGGGGACATGTGCCTTGGTTGGGTCTTCCCCAAGTATGTTGAAGTGATTACACTCCAGATATTTTGGGGGCTTAGATTTTATTCTATTTTTTTTTTTTTAATTCTTGAAAACACGTTTTAGTAGGAATGATTACCAAAGGAATTTCTTGTAATGGCTATAATTTAAAAAAAAGTTTTGCCAGATTTGTGTTCAGCTTGGTGCGGATGTGCCTTTGATAAGTGTTTACCTAGGCTATGCAAGTGTCCACGTTCCAGTGATTTTTGGATCTGGGCCTCATCTCCATCCAAGATTACAGGACAAGTGACATGAAATTTACTGTTCTCTTGTTCACTTGAGCTCTATTTTGAGAAAGGACCTTGGTGTTGCACATTTTAATGTTTTTCTATGAAGGTCACGCTAAGACAGTACATGAGTGACCTTGACCTCATTTCTGGGGTCACAGTGCAACTACGTCATATATCTGGGTCACCATTATACGGCGAGGAGGAATATATTTAAGAATATGAATCCGTGTAATTAAAGTATAAAGTTAAAAACAAAACCTGATCCCGCACTTCAGGACCAGCTTTCTCCGAAAACTGTAAAGACATATCAGTTGCAAAGAAGGGTGATTTAAAATGTTGCACCAGTTTTGATATGTGAACCTGAAGAAGCACTTAATCTGATATATATATATATATATATATGTATATATATATATATATATATATATATATATATATATATATATATATATATATATATATGTATGTGTATAATATGTATATATATATGTGTATATATATATATGTTTAATATGTATATATATGTATATATATATATATATATATATATATATATATATATATATATATATATATATATATATATATTCAACGCGCAAGGCTACATTGTGTTTAGCCAGCCCTGCAATTTCAACATGGATGTATATGTAATGAGGTGACACAAATATACTATACATTCGGCTGATGTGCTGTCTGAAATCACAATGTGATCACAAGGAACAGTGTCTGTCAAAGTTGTAGACAGTCTGAAATTATGTCTCCCCGAGCAACAGGGGGACATATTGTTTTTGCGTCCGTTTATTCCGTTTGTTGTTGTTGTTGTTGTTGTTGTTGTTGTTGTTGTTCTTCTTCTTCTTCTTCTTCTTCTTCTTTTTCTTCTTCTTCTTCTTCTTCTTCTTCTTCTCTTCCTCTTCTCCTTCTTCTACTTTCTTTCTCAAAAAAGACTTGACTTGGGGAGTTGAAAGTTTTAGTGAGGATGTTCCTATATGAAACCTTGCTTGAGATTGGAGATGGGTGATCTTGACATATTTTTCAAGGTCACATTGGCATGCCATTTAAAATTGACGCGGATGCAATAACTCTGCAAGGATTTGACTTAGGAGGTTGAAATTTTGCATGATTATGTACCGTTATGTGAGCTAGGTTGGGATTGTAGATGGGTCACCTGGACGTATTTTCAAGGTCACATGTCCACTTTTTAAAAATCATTGCAGATGCACTCCAGAAAGATTTGTCTTCAAGAGGTTGACATTTTTGTGTGATTATGTATTTATGGAAGACTTTTGTAAGACCTTACTTGTGAGTGTAGATGTATGACCTTGACCTATTTTTCAAGGTCACATGGGTATTTCGTCAAAAATCAGCATGGATGTGATAACTCAAGTAAGGTTTGACTTGGGAAGTTGAAATATAAATAATACCTTGTTTGGGATTGCAGATGGGTGACTGTGACCTATTTTTCAAGGTCACATGGGCATGTCATGTAAAATCGATTACTCAAGAAAGATTTGACTGGGGAAGTTGAAATTTATGCTAAATAACGCAAAAAAATATTTGTCCTGCTCGTCAGACATGTGAACCAAGCGGAATCTTCAGTCCCTGATATGACCCTGCCAATAATACTGGGTAGAAATATATTAAAGCGAAAATTTGCTGGGACAATGAGCCTCAATAAGAGTGTGCTTGTGCTTCTGCATGGGTAAACTTTGCTTAGATTTTGAAATGTCAATAAAGAGTGCACTTTCACCATATCGGTTGATCACTGGAATCGGTATGCATATTTATAGAAAAAAAAGGTGACAATAGTAAGGGCGCACGGGGAGACATTTGATTTTCTGTCGGAAAATCAGCATGTTCTAGTAAAAAACTGCATCTCTGACCTCGAATACAATACATGCAAATAGAGTATATTCTCACATAGTGAACATTAGAGGTTAAGGTCTGTGTCATTGTACACCGGTTCATCTGCCGTATCAATACGTGTACACTGCCTTACATTAATGAGCATTGATTTCCAGGGGGCATAATTTTGATATGGGGCGTTTAGTAACACCTGCTGATATAGTCTTTACTACTCGTCCAGAAGTCATTGCAGATGCGTTTATCGATCGAAGATAGCCCCTGACTGAAGACCTTGGCTGAGGTCAATCAAGAGCAATCCGAAGTCTGTGTACTCGCTTGCAGTGACCCCTGGACGTGTAGTAAAATCTAGTCTAATATCTTGCGAGGTCTTTTTCTTACTACTTTATTTATTGCAGCAGTCTTTTCTCACCTGCGACAGCTATAGACGGCCATATACTGGTTCATCGGATCATTGTTGAAATTTCAAGTTGTTCACATACGCAAATGACTTGCAATCCTGCTCTCTGATTGGTAAAGGCCCTTGGCAACCAAATGTAGATATTAGAATGTACGAATATGAACAGATAGAACCAACCCACCACTTCAATGAACAAGTTTAGTAACACATTAAGCTACAGTGTAGGCGTGGTTTGAATCATTGTGTTAAAGAACAATATCACCAGCATAGATAGACTTACTAAAGGGACATTTACCACAAATTTTACATCCGCAAAAGGTTACAAACTAGTCGTAATTCGATGTATTACAAAAGTGATCAAAATGTTATCCTTCATTCAGCTCATTATGAACACCAGCATATGGAGGGACCTGGTACTAGTCAGAACTGACATGTCACAGCAATGTCACCCAGCGTCCATTAAGCAACTTAGAGGAGGTAAGAGGGGTTAAGCCCCCAGAGTCTGAGGGTATTAGATCAGAGGTCGTTCTTTTCTGACAGACTCCATCTCACAAACAGCTGTCTCCAGTTCTTCATACATGTAAGTCAGAATTCTTCAGAATTTTTCAAATTGTTAGGTCAATAATCCATGTGCGAGTATGCAAGAACAATGGCTTAATTGGCCTGTTAATAACAGAATACCAAATCACGCCCCAGTGGTCTTGGTTGATGTCCTGCAAGGGTGTGGGTATTTTCAAAGAAATACACTAGGAAGACGAACATTTCCCCTTAAAACTGCCGACAGAAACCAGGGATACACTTTGTGTGAAAACTGTTGAAAAGAAAGTTTTTCAGTCACACTTACAGCTTTACGCACTTAAATTCTGAAATGCTCAGTAAATGGTGGATTATACATTTTATTTAAACGTCTCAAAGTTTGCCGGACTTTCTATTGTTCTTCATGTTCACTCGTGCATTCACGCACATACACTATTGGAGTAACGAACCAGAATGTAGGCTCGCTATCTGAGCTGTGTGGCTGGTAGTGAGTGGCGTGTGAGCTGGTGGTGAGTGGCATGTGAGCTGGTAATGAGCGGCATGCGAGCTGTTAGTGAGTGGTATGTGAGCTGATAATGAGTGGCATGTGCGCTGATGAGGGTGACATGTGAGCTGGTAATGAGTGACCTTTTATCTGATAATGAGGGGCATGCGAGCTGGTAGTGTTTGGTATGTGAGCTGATAATGAGGGGCATGCGAGCTGGTAGTGATTGGTATGTGAGCTGATAATGAGGGGCATGCGAGCTGGTAGTGATTGGTATGTGAGCTGATAATGAGTGGCATGCGAGCTGGTAGTGATTGGTATGTGAGCTGATAATGAGTGGCATGCGAGCTGGTAGTGATTGGTATGTGAGCTGATGATGAGGGGCATGCGGGCTGGTAGTGATTGGTATGTGAGCTGATAATGAGTGGCATGCGAGCTGGTAGTGATTGGTATGTGAGCTGATGATGAGGGGCATGCGAGCTGGTAGTGATTGGTATGTGAGCTGATGATGAGGGGCTTGCGAGATGGTAGTGAGTGGTATGTGAGCTGATGATGAGGGGCATACGAGCTGGTAGTGATTGGTATGTGAGCTGATAATGAGTGGCATGCGAGATGGTAGTGATTGGTATGTGAGCTGATGATGAGGGGCTTGCGAGATGGTAGTGAGTGGTATGTGAGCTGATGATGACTGGCATGATACCAAATGACAAAATGCATCCACAAAAGGTGAGGTTCACCACCTGACGACCATGTGCCAGGAATGATGTTGTGACAACGCATACAACTTTCTTCCAACGTTGTTTTCACTTTTAACATACAAGGCACCAGTGAAGTCGAAAGCAGTGAGCTGAAATGGTGGAGTACGCTCCATGGTAATGGTGTCGCTGACTGTAGTGGAACCAGGACCGGGGAGGGGTGAATATCATACCCTTCGGGCCGCTACTGGGTCGAAAAGGGTACACAGGCGCCCTGGAAGGCTCGAGCCCTACCTTTTACGCACAATTTTCCACCAGACAGGGGTCATTTTTTTTCCAAAATAGGGGTCAAATTCTATATTTTTTCCAAAATGGTGAGTCAAATCTCTATATTTTTATTTTCGATGCAAATTATAAGAAAATTGACCTGCACGTAATCAACGCTGGTGATGCGTTTCCCATTTGAAACATCCGGTCTATATTCAGACTGTACATCAGAAAGTGGCGGGTCAAAGCCCTACAGTGTGGGGAATAGTGTGGAGAATAGAGGATCATTGCCGCGGCACCTCTATACCTACTAAAACAGAGGGAGCAGCCCCCCGCCCCCGCCGATACCTACTAATACAGAGGGAGTAGCCCCCGCCGATACCTACTAATACAGAGGCAGTAGCTCTCCGCCGATATCTTCTGATACAGAGGGAGTAGCCCCCGCCGATACCTACTAATACAGAGGGAGTACCCCCCCGCCGACACCTACTAATACAGAAGGAGTAGCCCCCCCCCGCCGATACCTACTAATAGAGAGGCAGTAGCTCCCCGCCGATACCTTCTGATACGGAGGGAGTAGCCCCCGCCGATTCCTACTAATACAGAGTGAACCCCCCCCCCCCTCCGCCGCCTCCCTCCGGGACCATACCATATATTTTCCACACATATGACACAATGATGATAACCAAAGTTTACATCTCCTGTCTTGGAGATCCAGTAGTATCAGCGAACATGGAAGGTGAGTGGCCTTCGAGTTTATGGCAGCACGTGTGACTTAGAATTGATGTGCATCTTTGAGCAGTTATGTAAATTCATGTCGGATTGGTGGAAAATTTGGTGGAGCCTTGGATACAGTACTAGTGACATTGGCAATACCAGAGCCTGGGAGACAGTACTATCGGCATTGGCAATACGAAAGCCTTGGAGACAGTACTAGTGGCATTGGCAATACCAGAGCCTTGGAGACAGTGCTAGCGGCATGGGCAATGCCAGAGCCTTGGAGACTGCACTAGTGACATTGACAATACTGGAGCCCTGGAGACAGTACTAGTGGCATTGGCAATACCAGAGCCTTGGAGACAGTACTAGTGACATTGGCAATACCAGAGCCTGGGAGACAGTACTATCGGCATTGGCAATACGAAAGCCTTGGAGACAGTACTAGTGGCATTGGCAATACCAGAGCCTTGGAGACAGTGCTAGCGGCATGGGCAATGCCAGAGCCTTGGAGACTGCACTAGTGACATTGACAATACTGGAGCCCTGGAGACAGTACTAGTGGCATAGGCAATACCAGAGCCTTGGAGACAGTACTAGTGACTTTGGCAGTACTGGAGCCTTGGAGACAGTAGTAGTGGCATTGGCAATACCAGAGCCTTGGAGACAGTACTAGCGGCATTGGCAATACTGGATCCCTGGATACAGTACCAGTGACATTGGCAATACTAGAGCCGTAGGTTATGGTATTCCAAATTTGCAATAAAAATTGATGAATTTTGGTAATGTGAATACGTTGGAGGCGCAGCGCTGGAAGGGCAATCAGGCGGCTGAGTGTAGGAGCATTGAGCTGACATTCATAAGCAGGCCTTCTGGGACCACAAAATCCACGTAGACGTCCAGTCAGCTGAGCCTTTGAAATGGCCCCTGACGCTTTTCCATATATTCTGTTGTTGACTGTATACAATCGTAACTTACTATGATAAAGACCTGCATTTTAGTCGTCCATCACCCAATAACTGAGAGTTTGTGGATTGCAGGACTCATTGTTTCCTCAAAATTGCAGTAAAATTTGATGTAAGTGAATCATACACGCCATCCGTGTAATCCTCAGGGAGATCATGAAAAAACGTGCTCGAATTGGCAACTTCCATATTTGT
This sequence comes from Hermodice carunculata, assembly GCA_964020975.1. Classification (NCBI taxonomy): domain Eukaryota; kingdom Metazoa; phylum Annelida; class Polychaeta; order Eunicida; family Amphinomidae; genus Hermodice; species Hermodice carunculata. The sequence continues at coordinate 8,260,125 of OZ026623.1, read as the reverse complement.
CACCTGCGGACCTTTCTAGATGCCTCTGGCAGAGATAGATGCCAACCTCCCCTCATCTTCAGGGACAATCCCTGAAACTAGCTGATAAATTGACCAATTTATGGTGTGTGTCCCTCATCAAAATTGAGTATTTGCTGCTTTATTCTTTGTTAATTATTTTTGGGCCTGATGGTTTGGACTACTTGACCCTGAAATGACACGTTGAATCTGAGCATCTCCGCCGAAGACGTGCTGTCATGTAAGCTGTTCGTTTCTTCTGTTCGACAGGTGACCCAGGACCAAATGTGTATGTGGGGGAGGGGGGGGGGGGTTGTAGAGGTGGTGGTGAGTCAATTCTGCAGCATGCTTGCCGGTATTGAAGCAGATGCCTAATACACCAAATGACCTTCATTTAATCGCAAATCACAGGTAATAGTCATGTGGTGCATTACATCACACGTGGAATAAGTAAGAGAATATTCTGAGCCGCCTGTTCGGAGAGTGTCTATTTTGCAGGCCACAGAGTGTTCACTGAAATGTCCCTTGAAAATTGGATGCGGGCAAGTGCAGATTTTTTTATGGACACAGCAAGTTATCAAAAAAGAAAAAAAGAAAACAAAAAACAAAAAAAAAAACAAAAAAAAAACAAAAAAACTTATGCATGGCAGTTTAGAAATTACGGTTCTGAAAGAGCATTCAGTTCTCAGAGATTGCCTGAATAATAAATGATATTATGTATGGAAGTGGTCAGCAGCAATTGCTAGATAGAATCGTGCGTCTCTTTGTTAGCGTCCGGAGCCAGCTGTTCCACTGACAGGAATATTGTTGACTTCTGGAACAGATGTCAATTGATCATCGGTGTTAGAACACGTACAGTCATCCATTGTGAAGGGACCTTTGTATTTTGCAATGTACCCCAGTCTAAAAGCCCGGAGGCGGGGTGCATACAATAGTTTCTATGTTTGTCTCTTTAAGTGCTGGGGCCTTTTGTATTGGTAATATTGAGTATTTTAGGCTCCGCAAAGTGTTCCAAAAACATCTTTTTATCTCCTTTTACTTCTTTTTTGTCCTGTTGCCTTGTCTCATTCCACCGCTCAGGTCCTTTCATCTGCAAACAGCTGCTTTGGAAAGCCAGTTTCCTGAAACTTTGAAGTTAGCGCTGTCTCATTTTTGGACTTTATATATATATATATATATATATATATATATATATATATATATATATATATATATATATATATATATATCGACTTCGATGTAACGCGATCTGCACAATTGCGTACTATATGGCAGGGCTAAAATGTGAAAAAAAAAAAATTGAACACTGAGGTGTCATTTTTGATGTAAAGTTACGATGTTTGGCGGGAATTGTTGGAGAGTAAATGGCCCGGATCGGTCTAAGACAAGTCTTGTCGCTCATGGTTTTACTTAGAATGTTGGCTCAAATGTGTTGAAATCGTGCATTTCTTGATCTCAAGAATGAATAAAGCTATGGTTACATATTTTGTTTTTGCAGAATCTTGACCACCACTGCTTGTTTGCAGCTACCATTATATCAGAATTATATACTAAAAGTGACGATTTGTAATATATATGCGATTGATATCCTTGACTTACTTTTCTTCCGGTCATGACGTAACTATGAACAAACATGTTTTGTCCCGTACTGTTAAAGCGGTTAACAGATGAGCATGTTGCTATATAGACAGACTGGCTCAGGACAGTTTTCACAGTTTATATTATGTAAAAAGCGATGGTCAAGGTCATGTGGCCACCGAGAAGAGCGACATTCTTTCGCTTTCACCACCCTCGTTTGGGTATTGATATGTCTGTGGGAATACACATTCTTTTTTTTCTAGAGGTCCTTCTTTCTTTCTTTTTGTCTTTCTTTCTTTCTTTCTTTCTTTCTTTCTTTCTTTCTTCTTTCTCTTTC
>OZ026623.1:8203213-8253213 GCA_964020975.1 Hermodice carunculata | reverse complement strand
AACATACCAGTCGTCAATAGCTGACCTTCGCGAGTCCTTGGTGCTTAGTGCGCAGGACTTGCCAAGGACTCGCCAAGGACGGCCGAGGAAAGCTTTTTCACCCGGTCCGAAAAACTTAAAGGATAAATAAATGTGAGCTTGGAAACATCATAAAGGTAGAATTCATTGCGCCTTTCCACCAAAGAAATTGGTTCTTTCTTTCTTTCTTTCTTCTTTCTTTCTTTCTTTCTTTCTTTCTTTCTTTCTTTCTTTCTTTCTTTCTTTCTTTCTTTCTTTCTTTCTTTCTTTCTTTCTTTCTTTCTTTCTTTCCTTCTTTCTTTCTTTCCATCATAAAGGTAGAATTCATTGCGCCTTTCCACCAAACAAATTGGTTCTTTCTTTCTTTCTTTCTTTCTTTCTTTCTTTCTTTCTTTCTTTCTTTCTTTCTTTCTTTCTTTCTTTCTTTCTTTCTTTCTTTCTTTCTTTCTTTCCTGCCTGCCTGCCTGCCTGCCTGCCTGCCTGCCTGCCTGCTTTCTTTCTTTCTTTCTTTCTTTCTTTCTTTCTTTCTTTCTTTCTTTCTTTCTTTCTTTCTTTCTTTCTTTCTGTCTTTCTTCCCTTTATATATACTCTCTCTCTCTCTCTTCCTCTCTCTCAGTGATTTTATGTGCCAAGTAAGCGTTATATCTCTCCTGTTTTGGGTCAGATTTATCAGGAAAGTCTCATACGAATACACGCTTAGTTTCATCCTGTCTTGTCGATGGCACGAGATGAGGCCAACTGCTGGGCTTCATACAGGACAACCTGGTGTGTCTGCGCGTGGATTATCCCACGCTCCTGACAGCAGCAAGTATTAACATGTGTGGCGTGGGATAAGCCGACAGAGAATTTCTTCTTTGCATGACATATCAATTTATTTATTTTATAAGTGCCACACTTAATGTGTCGTCTGCTGTCTCCTGCCAGGGACCAGGCATTGTTTATTAATGTTTATTTTATATTGATTCATTGAGCTTTAATCAGCTGAAAAACATCGAGATGGGTGTCTACAAATTACGGATGCAAATTTGGAAATATAGAATGATGAATGATAGAGGCCACTGATTGGATAGAAACGACCAAGTGAGAGCACTTTTGCTAACAGACTTCCCCAATGAGGATGATGACACAGATGAAACAGCCAACGCTGAAAATTTAACTCTATCAGTGCCAATCACGTGTAAAGTCGGTCTGTTAAAGTAGAACTGGTCTGAATTATCAGTAGGATCGCAGATTCGTATTCCTCGTAAAAAGATCTTTCATTCAAGTACCAGCATGCCTCTATTTCCAGAGAAAATATCCCATGTCAACAGCTTTTCTCAGCGTGCATTGGGCGTATTGAAAAAAAGCTGTTGACTTAGTCCAAACTTAGATACTTAAAGAGTTAAAAGAGAATAGATAAATGTACTTAAAAATAGATACATTGTAAATACATACTCCCTGGTCAGATATACATAAGTGCCGTATTTTTTGTGCTTTGTACAGAATTACTTGCTGATCCATGTACATGTTTGTTTGTTTTTTTAATCAAATAAAAGTACTCATCTCGTAAACAATTATAGGACTCTTTAATATAAGAATAAAATAATAGTAACCTTACAATTGTAACTGACATTTTATGCTATGTATATATGAGACAAGGTGTTTCTTAAAGCCGAGAGATGCTAGCCAGCATCCACTTCATTTAAACTACTGCTAACGTTTACTGCTACCTGTCTGATGTTTTCTTTGACTCTACATTTTCTGTTCATGTACTGAAAATGTCATTAAGTTGTTGGTATGTCTGCCTTGAACTTTTGGATTTTGACCTGCTTGTTTGATGACTAAAAGTTTTTGGTCATTTCTGGTTCTTTTTTATTCGGATTTTCGGTGCAGTTTTTTTAACAATGTTACCTGCTGCATGTTCACCTCTATTTTTCAAGAAAGTCATTATTTCTACATCATCAGTATAATTTCAACTTTGTCAATATGACCATAGGGCTGACGTCTTGTCCTTTTTAGATGTTCTATGAACCATGCAATGTTGATGGCTATTCAAGTCTTGCTGTTGTCTGGTGATGTTCATTTTGATAGACTTGTCAATATTTGGATCGTTTTATACTTCCACTGATTTTCACCTACGACATTGCCACGTAATAGTCTTAAGTCTAGATTAGAGCATATATAAAATGTGCGGTTTTCATGATTTTAGCTCATTTCGCAAGTTCATTACCCATCATGGACTTATCGAACTAAGGTTAATGCCAACCTTCCTGCTAATGCATGTTTTCCTCGACACTGAATGCGGTTACAGACTGTGACGTCGCTTGAAAGTAGCATTTGGTAAAACAAGATGGCTAAGTTTCACATAAACATGTTATCAATTTTTCACTACAAAGAGTATGGCGCAGATACAGCAAGAGACCCTCCGGGGCCCAAGATATGGCCAAGGCGGTCTACCTGGACACATGTTATTTGCTTACCGGCTCTTTATAGTGGTTATGTGCTGACCTTATTAGTAAAATTATGGGTGATTTGATGCGTGACCTTGAAGAACACTTTGCAGATGATTATTGAGTTGTATAAATTTTAGAGTGGCGCGACACTGGGATACAAATATATACGTGTGGGTAAAGCTTTTATCATTTCAGTGCCTGCCAAGTTATTTGGCTCTATTTGAAAATGTTAACCATATATTTGTTTGTTTGTTTTTTAATTTTTTTTTTACCATTTTTTTTTATCATAAACTACATCTCTTGTAACAGGCGCTAGACACAAAAGCATAGTGTGGGGAAGCGGAGGGATTTCTATTAGACTGGCGCGTGCGTTGCCTCCAAAGCAGACCCAAGCTGCGTTTTTTGTTTGCTCCGCTGGGTTTAGTAACATGGAACTTGGCCTGCTTTGCAGGCAAGCGCGTGCGTGTTGCCGTGGCATATAAGTAGCTGGTTAGAATACACCGTATGTTTCATATATACATATATATAATAGTACCTCGACCTGGACTTTTTAGGAATCTGCGCTATCTTTTGACACTGATATATTGGTCAGCACCAGCAGATGGAACCTGCTTTAGAGTCTAAGCAAATCTGTCTGTGTGCTTACAAAGAAAAGTCCATTCGACTTAAAATTGGAATAGTCACATGGCAGAAAACAGGAAATGTAAGAAAGCATAACCCGGGATGTAAAGTGGGAATAGCACTTCTACGCATAATTGTTTTGAAGATGGATATTCAATATTTATTTTTGTCAAGGCTCCCAATAGGCATTAATCCAAATTCCGCAACTCTTGTTCGTGGTTCACTGGATGCGCCTATAGCACAACCCTATGAATTGACGTTGGAATGGCACCTCTGACTATAATAATTTTGAAGATATTCAAGGTTTAAATTTCAAGTGGCCCTAATTTGCGTAATTTTCAAAATTGCTACTCTTCTTCATAAACGGACTTTGTGTATGGAAATACAAATAGATTCATGCCAAGTTTGAAATTTCTGCGTATAATAGTCTTCAGACAAACTGTCCAACAAATTTACTGAGAAAGGAAGGAAAAGAAAGAAAGAGAGAGAAAAAAATAAAAAAGAACTAGTGAATGAAAGTATGTGAAGGTGATTGTTTTGAACGTGCAAAGGGACACTCTTGGGTGTGAGAGTGAGTCATGCGCAGTACATGGCTGACCTGATCTCATTCCTAAGGCCACGGAGCCACTTGTTGTAATTCTTACTGTTAACTAAACAACCTGACAACTATATGAGCAGAAACTTCGACACCGCGCACGTTAATGTGGGCCATGAGGGTTAGGCTTTGAGAGTACATAAATGACCTTGACCTCATTCCCAAATGACAGAGAAATTGAGGGCTGTTTGAACTCAGACCTTGATTTTGCACGTGATGGTAGCTCTCGGTGAAGGTCACATTATCTAGATAATCTTGACGTCCTCCCAAGATCACAGGGTCACGAAGTGATGAATTACTAGGTCAACTAAGTGCGGCCTGTTCAAATAGCTCTCTTGTTTCCCAATTTATGTGAATGAAAGTGTTATATGAAGGCTATATCCATTAGTCCAGAGCGGCTGAACAGATTTGTTTTAAAGTTTAACAGAATACAATTTGACTTAATAGAATGCAAGATTGCGAAATTGATGGAGATATACTAATTTTTTGCGAACCTGTGGAACATGAAGCTTTGATACCATATGTAGGTAAGAGTGACCACAGTTCCATTAACTCATTCCTTACTATGGTGACAGGCATGGGTCAGTGGTTCTGGCACTGCCTTGCAAACCATGCTGCAGCTGCCCTTGCGGCAGCTGCTGCATGACTCGCCAGGCAGTGCCAGAACCACTGACTTAAGACTATAGGCATGTTGGCACTTGAACGAAAGCTCTTTTCGTGAAGAATTTAAATATGCAATTGTCGTCTTAAATCTAGGTAAATATACGGACAAATCAGGGACTGGTATGGAGTGTGCTAAATAGCAGTAATACGCTGCATGTATTGTAGTATGGTTAAAAGAATTATGTTGGATTTTTTCTTGTACGCATAGTATTTCTCAGGTGGAGTTTTATCAAATTCTGCGAAGGAGATGATGATGCTTAATGGCTCATATATTGGTGATATCAAACTTTTGGCGAGTTATTGATAAGTACTGTTACAGTACAGTGTTTTCAGCCGTACATTTTGCTCGTGTAAACATGGTAAACGCTAGCAAATATGTGACACCAGGGATGTGGCATGACCGTGTGGTGAATCTCATCCTGCATTGCGTGTACGCGCGGGGGGGGGGGGGTTTAACCCCTGAACACCTGAAGCAGAGAGAGACGCCATTAGTGGTACACTTAATAATACGAGAATCCTGGCACACGTAACAAGGTATGGGTGCTAACAAGCGTGAACTGTGTAGTCATGCACATTGTTTATATAGGGATATACTTTGGGTAAACAGTCACTTTCGCAAATCGTTATATAAATGTGATAAAGTATACATTTTCTGACAGTTACCAAATTGGACATTTTGTTTATAACGTTTTATAATCTAAAATGACGGTAATGTTCATATAAAGATTACACAAAACATCGTCATAATTCGCCACAAATATTGTATAGTATTGTATTTTTATGGATGGAAATCACATATACACGAGAATATATAGTGCACAGGAAACAGATTCATATGTCGAAATAAGTAAACGACTGTAATATGCACAAAGACATTTAATTATTCAACAGCGAGATTTTCAGCAGGAGGTATGAAGCCCCAGCTCGGGTCTTACAGTCCCTTCTAGCTGAGACCGCACTGATTACATAAGTGTACACTAATTACTGAAATGAAATACAGGGGAGTACACAATCAATTTTCTTGAAGTGATACCAAATACATATTCGTCATTGTTGATCCAAAACGTATATTTGGAACAGATGTATTGAGGTAACATTTTTGATATGAACATGATGAATAGACCTGATTTTCCATGTGTACGATCCATGACATATTATCGAAATCTCCCCCACGTTAGTCCTAACTTGCTGTATATAAAAGTAATGTGTTTGTCTAGTGTTATAGTTATGGACACTCGATACTCCAGGAAAAAGACTTCTAAACCCGGCAGGAAGAAGATAATCTTTAACTTTATACATGAGCAAGCTTGTAAGATAGGTATCCAAACTTTGAAATTTCAATAATTTAAATTTGTGGAAAAGAGGATCAGCATTTGAAATAAAGCCCCAGGTTAATGCGGACCTTCCAGCTAATGCGTGTTGTGGATGCCATAACAGACCATGGCGTCGCATAAAAGCAGCATTTGGTAAAACAAGGTGGCAAAGTTTCACATAAACACTTTATCAATTTTGCTCTACAGACAAAGAATTTGGCGCCGTATATACATGCAAGGGACCCTCCGGGGCCCGAGGTATGCCCAAGTTCCTACATGTTTACTGTGCACATGTAGTTTGCCAAAATGATTGTGTCTCTGCCACCCGCCACCTCTGGCCACCAAGAAAGGCGGGGCTCCATGCATTTATAAACTGTGTAACTTTGGGTTATTTGGATAAATATTATAAAACACGATAGTCTCAGGATTTGGAAACTTGGTGACGCTTTGACATGGCACTCCAGTTGTTTCCCTTGGATGTGCGATCATTTGGTAGTTAAACACCTGTAACTCGTGCACAGCTGCACATAGTTAAAACTTGGAGAAACGCTTTTTAAATTTGCAATATGGTCTGCAGTTATCCATAAATTTGAATTCATAAACATCAACAACTATTTATAATTTGAGACACACTTTTTAAATTTGGAACGTGTTTAGCAGTTTTGTCTGAATTTGATGCTAATATATAAGTAGAAGGTTGAATCGGGTGTTTATGTCCGAGAATGGCAAACGCATTTTTGCTTTATTAGTCCCCCGCCCACTTGGTGGAGGACTATAGGTTTGCACCTCGTCCGTCCGTCCGTCCTTCCGTCCGTCCGTCCGTCCGAAGCTTCTCCAGGCCATATTTCCAACACCATAACACCCAAAGCTACCAAATTTTATGTGTTTGTACTTCCTAGGATAGAGGTGTATCGTGTGCCAAAAGTAGGTCACTAGGTCAAATATCTGGGTCACAGAATACATATGTATGAAAAATCTTGTCCGGGCCATAACTTTTTTGTCCTTTTACTTAGAGTAATGAAATGTTACACAAATGTGAAGCTTAGTCTAAAAAAGTGTAATAAAGCAAAACTAGGTCACTAGGTCAAATATTTGGGTCACCACGATATGTAAATATACAGAATTTTCAGGTCCTGACTGTAATTTTTTTAACTTTTGGACCTCTTTTTATGAAATTTTACATGATAATGTACCTTGACCCAAAAGTGTGTCAAAATATCTAGGTCACAGTGTAAACTCCATGTAAAACCTTGTCCATGCCATATTTCCCTTACTATAATACCTACAGCTGCCAAATTTATTATTTTAATACTACCTGGGGAGTTGTTGTGTCACATGGCAAAAGTAGGTCACTAGGTCAAATATCTAGGTCACTGTGAAATCCATTCAAAATCTTGTCCGGGCCATAACTTTTTTGTCCTTTTACTTAGATTAATGAAATTTTACACAAATGTGAAGCTTAATCTAAGAATGTGCTATAAAGCGAAACTAGGTCACCAGGTCAAATATGTGGTTCACAGTGATTTGTAAATGTCACTATATAGTAGTCCATTCAACCTCGTGGGCGACGAGCGGGGGACTATGTATTGCTCTGCAATACTCATTAACTTGTTAAAATTGTTGTGAACACATTGCTTCCAAGAAACATTATCATAGTGCATTAGCGAATATATTTTCAGTTCGTACGCGTTCTAAAACTACATTCTACATTGCAAGTTTTAGCTCTGCTGACTTAAGGTCGCAGAGCTTGTGCGACCGCACATATCTGTTCGTCCGTCCGTCGGTAAACTTTTGCTCGTTAGCGCGATACCGTCCACAGTTTTTACGTTAACCCAGTAGAACTTTCGGGACTGATAGGGTGTTTGGAAATCTAGGCCAAGAACGATATTAGTGGCGCCACCTGCAATATGATATAACGTATGGGTCAAATTGTGGAAATCTTGTGAACGCTCTAGAATCTTTAATTTTTGGTGCTTCTTCATGAAATGTGGTGGAATTATGAGGGAGGTCAAAATCTCGATCAAGGTGGATGCTGAAGGTGCCACTTATCGTTGTACAGATATTATTGGTCAAATGTGTTCAAAGTTATGTAAATTCATTTTTTCAGCAAAGAATGTAGCTTGTCTTACCAAATTTATAGGATATATGTATCATGGCTAAAACTAGAATGTTACCCATTATGACCTTGACGTAATTTTTCAAGGTCAGCGGGACTATAAAGTTGGTGGAAGTGATTAGCTATTGGCAGCCCTTGTATATTCAATTGCAGCTATGGTGTGAATAAAACATTACATGTTATTGCAGAGACAAATCCCTATTGCACGTGCAGTACTGGTGGTGCCACCTGTTGTATATTGTGAAGAATTTGCCACTTAGATGGTAAATACATAATATTCATTATTTTCACAATACCCTGTTTTTACATTACAAAAAATACAGTAAAAAAACTTTTCGTCAAAACTTAATTTATTTTCATATGAATGACCTTGACCTATTTTCAAGATGGCAGGGCAAGGGCAAGGTAAGCCGGGGTGTAACATTGACAGAGGTGACTTGCTAATGGTGGACTTGTCAATTTAATTGCGATCATGATGTGTGTAAAACATTTCATGTACATTATAAAAACAAACACCTGTTGTGCGCGAAATAAGCTGGTGCCACTTGTTGTATTAATTACAAAATTTATATGAAACCCGCCTTGGGTCAAAACTCACATTTTATGTTAATATGAATGACCTTCACCTATTTTTCAAGGTGATCAGACAGCGCATATACATGAAGTGATAACCTACACTCAGAAAGCCATTAATTAGATCATCACATTCGATCTATATTTATCTTTCTGCACAACTTTTCATATAAATTTAATAAGTAAATCCTATTTAAAACATATCTCCTTGTCTCCTTGTTGACCCATTATCTTATTATTTATCCCTATATATGTCAGCAGAGCACTAGTCTCATGGGCCTCTTGTTAGGTGAAATTAACTTTGTAAAAAAGTATCAATCAGCATTAAGATCTCTGATACCCCTACGTATATCCCTAAGGCAAAGTCTCAATGGCCTTCACTGATATTAGGGCAGCAAAATACACATACCAGTAATGAACAGATCAATCTATCGACACAGGTAGCACTGGTTAAATAAAAAGAACACTAATTATCGCCAAATAAATCTGTCTCAACAAACGGATATTGCTAAAATTAATTAAAAAAGAAAACAAACAAACAAACAAAAAACAACAACACCAATTAAGGTCAAATAAATCTGTCTGAAAAAACTCCATTCTTTGGGAAAAAAAACAGTAATGAGCACTAGTTTTCTGTCACTGAAGCTATGACCAAATCTCTCCCCAGCGCTGCTGGATTTCATCATCAGATGTTAAGCGACACTTCTGACGCATAAGAAGCTTAGCTTTCTTTTTGTCCGGCTTACTTATTACTTTACATATATTTCATATTGAATTGCAATCTTGAGCGTGACCTGAACTACAGGCGTTTACGACCTTTACATGTATCAATTTTTGGTAAGAGAAATACAGGTCAGAGTCCAAAATACAGAAACATCCCGGTAATAAAGCCACATTGTGTTTTACAAGCCAAGACGTGCTCACAAACCTAATCAGAAGCTATTCTTAAGGTATCGTTGGAGAATGGAGGTTGGCAAATGTCAATCAATACACACTCAGAGCAGGAGTTGTTTTGCTGAAGTCTTCATTCCACTTGTGTACTTCATCGTGCAAATTTGAATGTCATGTTTTTCCTATTATGTTTGATAACTAGATATTCATTGGGAATTTTACGATCATATGTGAGGATTGCATAGTCTTTCAGATACGGAATCATAAACTTGGAGGGTGACACGCCACATCGAATTTTAATTATGTGTGTACGGTTTATTTATTTATTTATTTATTTATTTATTTATTTATTTATTTATTTATTTATTTATTTATTCATTCATTCATTCATTCATTCATTCATTCATTCATTCATTCATTTATTTGTTTGTTTGTCTGTCTGTCTGTCTGTCTGTCTGTCTGTCTATCTATCTATCTATTTATTTAACCTATCTATATTCACACACACACACACACACACACACACACACACACATATATATATATATATATATATATATATATATATATATATATATATATATATATATATATCGAATGGTTATGTGCGTTTCCCATTTTAGCCAGATGCCGAAAGTTGCAAGTTCGAGTCTCGCTCGCTCCGGACATAAGAAATACTATAAATGTTTATTTTTGTCTGGCTATCTATCTATTTTTAAAATTATTTATTTTGTTCATTTGTTTATTTGGATAGGCACTTTGGCTTTGTGTAATATTTTTTTCATTTCAAATATAAATCTAAAAGGTGAATTGCGAGTCAGTTGTAGCCTGAAATATATCAATTAGACAGTGTTATTACCATATCCAAACCGTAGTCCTAATGAAACAAATCTAAGTCAATTCCCACCAAAGGCAATGCTCCTTGGTATGTATAGCTGAATCACATAAATTTATAGTTCGTCTTTACCCAAAAGAGTCCAAAACGTATGTACAAGGGTCCATACGGTAAAAAAGCCATGTCTAGTTTTAACATGACAGAATGCAAAAAGTTTTGTTTAAAATTATATGGACCTATTTCAGCAAATTGGCTTGAACAGGTGCATCATTCATGTGCATATAGGATCGTACAATTCATGAAAAGGGACCATAATTTGCAGCACCTCAGAGAATTCGCAAGCACAGGTTCCTAATTTGTTGAAAATGTCAATAAAATTCAGCATTTAAAAAGGTACTAGTTGCAACCACCATCTCAACAATGATCATCATCCATTAAAGTCCACAAAGTGACACTTACACCAACATCAATCCATCAGAAAAGTCCCCTAGGCGTAAAATGGCAGCAAGAAAGTGTAAGGGGTAAAACGTCAGAAGTGTAGTTGGCTATGTGTTGGGTTATTCTGCACCATAAAGACGGCACGTGGTCTTGAGTGTGACTATGAATGTCCATACTTCAGGTCTGTAACATTTATGTCATTTTACTGTTGTTGTAGAAGCTTGTAAAATTATGTATCAAGTCTGAAACTTGGTCTCCAGGCCGCGCGTCAGGTTCAGTGATTATCCAAATTGTATCAGCTCCAAAGTTCACCTCTGCTTCGCTTTCTTCAGCTTAGTTCCAGAGAGTTCTTGGGTGTATATATGTACGTCGACTGAACTTGGGCTGTTCACAGTGCCCGCTTGTCACGTACCTTTGACCCCAAAGTGATTTTAAACATCTGTATTTGGACCCTTGAAATTATCCCGGGTCTCGGATAAAACGAATGCTGTATACACGAATTATGACATTGTATTGCTGTATTGGAAATGCAAACATGGTGCCGCCAGTTAGCAGAATGACTTGTCCGGAGATTAATGGCACCGAAACAAGTCTTGCCCTGGTTCCCCGCTGATCAACCGATTTTGTAAAGGCTAATAATGCCTAGAACTTTATTCTAAATTTCAAATTTTATGAATATGATTTGTTCCTTTTATAGATAAATTTGCTATTATGATTTAGAACTATGCAGTTTTTCAGTGAATGGTACGGAGTAGGACTTCGCTCTTGGAATATCGGACTTGGTAGTGTTCAAACGGTACATGGGCTTACAGAATTAGGTTTGTTATGTTTCTCTTTGTATTAAATATTAAATTCAGTGTTCCTTTGCTTCATTGTAGTACAAATTAGTACCATTTGTTTTTTTTTACCAACTGCGTGGTTCATTTGCAGCAACTGGGATGGGTTTTCAAAACATGTTCTGAGTAGTCACCCGCCGAAGACCCTTAAATGTATTTGGGCGAACACAGCCTATGTCCAAATCTACACAAGAACGTGACAGTAGTACTTCCACATGTGTATAGAGGTTAGACAGTGACAAGTCAGCTTGTAGAGTTAAGAGAGTTTGGACAACGGAATTAGGTAATGACTACCAGCAGGTGGTTCTGGACGAAAAGACACACGTACGATAACACAATAACAAAGCTTTACAAGAAGCCTACGCGCTGTGTGTCTTGTAGTAATCATAATGGCCACAATCAACCAATTTTAAGATGTTTGAACCAATTGAAGGTAGACGATTTGTTTACTTTAGCCGAACTTAAATTTTATTACAACTTTGTGCATGCTGAACTGTCAACAAGGCTGCTGTCATTACCAATTATACCTGATAGACATATACAGAGTGACCATACTAGAAATACAGGAAACAGTGGTTTCTTTATTAGAAAAGTCGAAACCAAGTTTGCGCAGAAAAGTCTGATTTTTTATATTTCAAAGGTCATAAAATCTACTGACGATATCATATTAAATAAATTATATTCTCATAGCCTGGTAGGCTGTTGAAATTATGTGAAAACTATTTTTTGAGCAAGTTCAAAAAATAAACTAGAAAAGAAGATTTGCTACAGAACAAATCTGCCCGTGGCTTCAAAAGTAGTAAATATGGTTAGATGAAAATATCAATGGTCCAAATGACCTTGACCCTTGACCTGTAGAGGCTGCATGTGGATTAAGAAATGCACAGTGTTGTAATACCTACAACTTCAGCACGACATGACTGAAATTGGATGAAAACTGACCATGTTATGGATAGATTAAAATTTGAAAGGGCCAAATAACCTTGACCTTTGACTTTAGAGGTCACATGTAAATTTTAAAAATATGCAGTGTTGCAATACCTATTGAGTCCAACATGATTAAAATTGAATAAAAAATGATTAAGCAATAGCTAGATCAAACTTTCCGAGGTCCAAATAATATTGACCTTTGACCTTTAGAGGTTATATGTTAATTGAAAAAAGGCAATGTTACAATACCTACAAGCTGAGTCCAACATGATAAAAATTGGTTGAAAATTGACAGAGTTAGGGCTGGATGAAACTTTCGAAGCTCCGAATGACCTTGACCTTTAAACTTTAGAGGTCACATGTAAATTACAAAAATATGCAGTGTTGCGGTACCTACAATCTGGGTCCAACATGGTCAAAATTGTATGAAAATGGACAGCGGTATGGCTGGATGAAAATTTCAAAGGTCTCTTGACCTTTGACCTTTAGAGGTCACATGTAAATTACAAAAAGATGTGCAGTGTTAAAAACCTAAAAATTGAAGTTGAATTGGTTACCTACACCTATAATACTTTTGGAGATATTCAAAATTTATAATTTCAAATGCCCGTAATATGCGTAATCTTCAACTTATTTTCCCCTCTTTATCATGAGGCACAAATTCATGTATAGACCTATAACCATACCAAGTGTGAAGATTCTGAGTGTAATAGGGTTCGAGAAAACTGGCGAACAAAACTCGGTAGCAATGAATGAATGAATGAATGAATGAATGAAAGAAAGAAAGAAAGAAAGAAAGAAAGAAAGAAAGAAAGAAAGAAAGAAAGAAAGAAAAAAAGGAAGAAAGAAAAGTTTTGGCACAAAGACATAATGTATTGTGTATGATTGGTACATCAGTCAATTAAAAAATCGTAATTCTAAGGTTCTGTACACCATTAGCATTCAAAAATTGATACAACAATTTATGTGTCATCCCAATGTATAACATATTTTTTGAAAAATGCATCATGTTCAAAACCACTAACAATTCTTGTTACAAGGGTGGCTCTTGCGACACCGACATGCATAATGTTTTAGAAAGGGTCTCTCTTGACTATCTCCGATAATTCCTGATATTATGAACCACTTGATTTATGTATACCTTTTGTTGGTCAAAAATGAAAGATTTATGAGTTCTCATTTCGCTAAGTGTGAATCACGGGCAAACTTGCAATTACTCACCACAACACGACAGTCGCTGACCATTGTGTGTGTTTATATCTGAATGGTTGAGGAATAGAGATGGCTCTGACAAACAAACCATTGGGATTGTACTAGGTACAAATGGATCAACAGTGTTCTGCTGCAGGTTACAAAATTGTACGGTCCAGTGCTTTATAGCAATCAATCAGCACCAATCTTGCATAGGCCTGGGAAATCTTATGCTTTCTGTAATGGTTGCAGGGTGTCCACTAGGGCATGCATCTTACGACCTTTCACGGCTCCTTATTGAGATTCATCAGGACACTGACGGTTTGACATCCATATAATACGGGATCCCTGCAAGGTTTTCGCCCTAACAGGTGCCCGTGATATGGGTGGCATGTCTTTCCTGATATTGCTTTATGGAGATCCTGCTGGGACAGCACGAATTTCTGCAAGTGGCCAGGAAATATGTAACCTTCACAAATTGAACTAATGAGTAAGGCGTTGAGTGGGTGAGTAAGGGGCTCTGTGCAGTCAGCCAGGCAGGTACATGGCCTTGTCCTGTATCTTTATTGATATGAATGTCATTAAGCAGTCAACTTGTACCATGGCACATGATCAATTCCTCACTAGTGAATGTAGAAAGTGCAACCAGCACAGTCATTAAGACAAACGCAATAAGCTCTCAATATTTTCATAAGGGTTGGAAAGACATATCGAAACACCGAGCTATCTCGATACTAACCCTGCACCGAACTGCGCTATGATACAACTTTTGTGAATGGAATTTTCACGATACGGTCACAAACTTTACTTGTTTACCCCTGTTCAGAGATAAAAACTCACAAACACAATTTTCCCAGCTTATATCAGTCATTTGATGACTGATGTGTATAGCACACATGGTAGAGTGGATGGCGGGCCACCACGGCTCAGTCTGTTCGACTTTTACTGGGACATGTAGGTTTGAAGAGTGTCATCACATTATACACTCTTGCCATATATCGTTATTCTTATCATGATACATGACTCTGTAGCAAAACGTATCGTCATACAAAAATTAATCATGATACCCAACCCATTTTTTTTCTAAGGATGGTCTGTCGTCCGTCGTCCGTGCGTCCGTCCACAATTACATTTTCGACTTCTTCTCCGGATCAGTCATCCCGATTCACTTCGAACTTGGTTGCAATGTACCTTGGGTGGGTATCTACCCCCCCCCCCCCCCGAGAGAGGGGAGACCACGTACTCCCATGTAGGATTGCACTGGGTCTGTGCCGCGGGGAGGCCCTGTTTTCATTACTCCCAGGATTAGACCCCCCCCCCCGCCAATGTACACAGCTGGATTAGGATAGGGGTAACAATTATTTGATTGAAGTGAATGTCTTGTTCATTTTTTGAAACAAATATATAGACCTTGGATATAGGCAGGAGATATAGGATATAATTAGTAAGTCCTTGGGGGGGGGGATTTTTGTGGAAAGTAAGGATATGCTAAAACTTGTTTAAAATTGGAAAGGTGGTCTCTAAAATGCACCAGGATGCACCAATGCAGCACTCCTTTCAGCACATTACAAGATTAAGAAAGGTACCTTTATACACCTGGTGCAGGATTAAGATAGCGTATTGTGTAAAAATGTCCGAGGCACCCACCCACCCTGATGTTGAGTATCTGCACCCCCCACCCACCCCCACCCACCCGTCTCTGTCACATTTGTTCCAATGGTGACGCTACATTGATTTTTGGAATTTTTATGGCTTCTTTAAGAAAAATCTCCGAAACCGCCCACCCAATTGTTTTTATATCACACAGGGACACTCCTAGGGACACCTAGTTCTTAATTTGTTCACCAAGTGGTGCAGCATTTTTTTAATGATTTTTTTGGTGTGTTTTTGCTATTTTTGACTTCTCCAGAACAGTCATTCAGATTAAGCTGCAACTAGGTGGATATGTTCCTTGTGGAAGGGTCAAACAAAGTTGTTTACTAGATGGCACTGGTTTGGATTACTGATTTTTAATGGTTCTCTTGTTTGTTTTTGTTTCAGTTCGGGTATTTATCGGTTGATGAACCTTTCCTATTGATTATTGTGTAAATCAGTGGGCATCCTAATGCTAATTCACATTTTCGACTTCTACTCCAAAACCGTCCTCCAAAATTACTTCAAACTTGATGGGGATTTAACCTTGGGTAGGTCTCTACTGAGTGTGTTCAAATGGTTACACTTCATTGATTTTTTTATTTTTTATGAAATTGTTATTGGTTTTTTTTTGGGGGGGGGGGTGCGGGTGGAGGTAGGCACGGGGGGGGGGGGGGAAATCTGAAAAAAAAAATCTTCTCCGAAACCGCTCACCTAATTGCTTTGATATGACACAGGAACACTTGTAGAGACTCCTAGTTCTCAATTTGTTCATCAGGTGGCGCTGCATTTTTTATGCAGGGGTAGGGCCCCCTGCATATTGTTATCGCGAAAATCCTGGCGTTTGCGTACATGCTACGTAACCTATACACCACAGTACACTGGATTATGTCTGAAATAATACAATTTTAAGTGTGCACGATGTGAGAAGAGCCAATAAAATGTTCATTCAACATGTTTTATTTAAGTTGTGTCGTGCCTATTTTTTTTAAACCGCTATTTTACTGTTGAGGGGTCGTTTCAAGAATCATAAAGGACCGCTACAGAAATCGTAAAGTTGCCCAAGTTTTTGTTGATGGTTTAAATAATTTTGTACCATGTGACAAAGTTTATAGTCAGCCAGACAGAGCCAGAATTTAGTGTCAATGTTCTTAAAAACCATCCCTAATAAAAAAACGGGAAAAAATATTCAAGTTACTGTAAAAATATATAAAGTTTGAGGTACATCGGGAGGAACTGTTTTGTACGAAAAGGAGCTGCAGTCCTGTGACAGCGGTCGCCACGAGGCTATCACATGTCAACAAGGTCAAGGTCAACCATTAAAGAAAGGAAGAACTGGACTGGCACGTGTTGACCAGTGTTTACGTTTAGACGCATCACTGGGCACACGAAGGGAAATAGTGGACTTGCGACAACAATTAGTGGATTTTAATTACGAGGTTGTGATACAAAGTGTGGAGCGGTAATTTTGTTTAATAAAAGCTTAATTAGCGTACAAATTGGCAGAATACTTCATCGCAACGATGCTTCGTTTGCTCATCATCATCATCATCATCATCATCATCATCATCATCATCATCATCATGAAACTTTCATTGAAAGATGTCATCATACACGCGATGGCGGGGAAGCCGGATTGATTTTGGAACATTCTTCACTATATAGTTTTTCGGGTCTTTTCGATTAAAATTTTATGGGCGCTGTTTCAAGAAGTAAACAAGATGATCGAGTTAATCTGTTGTGTTATGCTTGGTGCAGTGGGACTACGAGGCCGACGTGGTGAGGCACTGAGGGAAACCACGCTTTCACCGTCTGTGCGAAGAAAAAAGTGCACAAATCAAAGTACAGTAGTGCCGCTTTTGAGCGACCAACCCCCGCGCAGACCAAAAAGCGGTCGTATAATGCAGGTGGTCTCTCATTGGAGGAGCCCCACACTCGCGAGCTGAACACTAACAGCTCAAATCCTGGGCGGCCTTTCCCTGGTGGCGAGGTACGCAAATTTCTGCAACCACCAGTTCATCATGATCGATTACATATGCTTTGGGAAAAAACACGATTTATTAAATTTAACCATTACAACCCTTAAAATCTTTATTTCAATAAAGAACGCTTGCCTTGGTGGTGAAACTAGTGAAAGACGTGTGTCGCAACTTGAAAATATTTGCTGGTCCTGAGTTGTGTCTTTCCATTACGCTCAGCCTCAATCGGGCTGATGCATAATCCCGTACGGAGCTTTCGCTTGCGAAGTAATGAGCTTAAAAGTTAACTGTCGTAAAATTGTTTTGATGATATAACTCACTTCCTTAACTTTATTCTACACGTTCCATGGAGCCTAACTCACCGTAGTTCGTAAGTTATAGATCAAAATAAGACTCGGCATTTTCTTCCTGCCACCACGTGTGTTTTGGGCACCGTGTTTACCTCGATCTGAACCGTGGGAAAAATACATCGACCCACTTCGTCAGTGTCGGTCGCTGAGTCATGCAGGCAAGCACGTGCTAGATCGGGGTTTTTGATCCAGCGAAAGTTATCATCGTTCATTTTATAAATATTCTATCATAAAACGTCGTTCAATTAGAAATGAGAACACTATATAATATTTCTGTAGCTTTGCTCGTATCTGCCAGGGTTAGGAAAGGTTTCGCATGCAAGAAAGAGATGACCACGTGGGTTGTTGATCTGCGGGGAAATAACGGAAGATTGTTCCGGACAGTTCCGGAGAGCGTCGGCAACATTCGTCCTGCATTTGGGTTTGAAGTAGGCCTATTTCAAGGTGGATGATGTGAACGATCATGAGTGCGAGGGACCAAGTCCCCACCACAAGGAAATTTCTGCCGATCATTATGAGGTTTAGTTCAGAAAACGATCCATAATATCCCAGCATACAATTTTTTTTTACTCAGTCACAAATCACGGTTAAGTAAACCGGTCCGATAACGAAATAAACACTCCCCCCCCCCATTTGTATAATGTGGTCACAAAATCTGTTCATTTGGCATGGTTGCTGGTCGCGTTTAACAGGTGGTCGTTCATAAGAGGTAAATTATAAAAGAAAAACAAGTGACCGAATTTGGTCCTTCAAACCAGGTGGTCATTTATACGAGGGGTCGTTCAATACAGGGAGAAACCCATATGTGGGTTAGGGCGATGGTCATGGATGCTATCAGTATATTTCAGTCAATTTCCGTATACAGTGTTGGCAAATTATTCACAAGAAACAGTGTTTTTCATTCAAATTCAAATGAAAAATAAATTTAGAAATTGGTCTTCTTTTAATCATGGATCGTTGAGGCCTCGATTTTTTCTATTTTTTTTATCATTTTTTGTGTGTTTTTCCTATTTTTGTCTCCTACAGAACCACCACTCAGATTAAGCAGAAACTTGGTGGAGAAGTTCATTGTGGAAGGGTCCAAATTTTTCACTAGGTGGGACTGCTGTGGATTCCTGATTTTTGCCGGGTTTTTTTTTTTTTTTTTTTTTTTGTTTTTTAGCTCAGCTGACTTGTCAGTCAGCTGAGCTTTTGTTAGGGTTCGTCGTCCGTCCGTCCATCTGTCCACAATTTACATTTTCGAGTTCTCAAAAACTGTTGGCCAGATCCACTTCAAACTCGGTGGGGATGTGCCTTGGGTGGGTCTCTATCAAGTTTGTTCAAATGGTCACGGTCCAGTGATTTTTGGATTTTTAATGATTTTTTTTGTTCTTTTTTTGGTAAATCTTAAAAAATTTTCTTCTCCAAAAGCGCTCACCCAATTGCTTTGATATCACACAGGAACACTCCCTAGGACTCCCAGTTTTTAATTTGTTCACCAGGTGGTGCTGCATTTTTTTTCTAATTTTTTATGAATTTTTGTGTGTTACAGCTATTTTCAACTTCTTCTCCAGAACCGTCACTCAGATTAAGCTGAAACATTGTGGATATGTTCCTTGTAGAAGGGTCAAACAAAGTTGTTCACTATGTGAGAATGCTGCAGATTCCTGATTTTTAATGATCTTTTTCAATTCGGGTACTTATCGGTCAATGCAGCTTTCCTATTGATTACTATGCAAGTCAATGGACATTCTAATGCTAATTCACATTTTCGATTTCTCCTCCAAAACCGTCATCCAGATTAATTTCAAACTTGGTGGCAATGTACCTTGGGTGGGTTTCTATGAGGTTTGTTCAAATGGTCATGCTCCAGTAATTTTTGGATTTTTAATTAATATTTTTACAAAAATCTTTACAAAAGTTTTAATAGGAAAGTTTAACATGGAAATTTCTTCTAATGGTTATAACTTGAATGATTTTGGCCAGATTTACTTCAAACTTGGTGGGGATGTGCATTGGGTGGATCTCTAGCAATTTTGTTCAAATGGTCACGCTCTATTGATTTTGGGATTTTTTATGAATTTTTTTGTTCTTTTTGGGGGCAAATCTTAAAAAATCTTCTCCGAAACTGCCCAACCAATTGCTTTGATATCCCACAGGGACCCTGCCGGGGACACCTAGTTCTTAATTTGTTCACCAGATGGCGCTGCAATATTTTTTATGAATTTTTGTACGTTTTTGCTATTTTGGACTTCTTCTCCAGAACCGTCACTCAGATTAAGCTGAAACTTGGTGGATATGTTCCTTGTAGAAGGGTCAAACAAAGTTTTTCACTAGGTGGCACTGCTGTGGATTCCTGATTTTTAATGATTTTTTCAATTCAGGTACTTGGTGGTCAATGCAGCTTTCCAATTGATTACAGTAAAACCTGTCACTACCGAACACTTTGGGGACCCAGCAAAAGTGTTCGGTAGTCAGAGGTGTTCGGTAGTCGGAGGGTTGGTAATTAGGGTAGAGCTGAGTTTAACACATGAGTGATATTTGTGTTACTCCTGTCTTGTGTTTTAGAACACCTAAAACAAGCTGCAATGGACACCATACCCTGATCACTTTGAAGAAATAATCAGTGAACAAGGAACATGTCAGACCTATTCAATTAGAGACAGAGCTCAGTATAATGCCTGAATGATACCTATAGGTGTTTAATCCTGTCCCTGCTTAGAATAGCTGGAATCAGAAATGTTTTTGTTCACTTAAAAGGAATACTCAGTCAACATAAACATGTCAAAGTCAATCCACATGAGTCTAAGTAAGATAAATGAGTAAATTAGCCAGGGGGAAGAAGAATCTACTGTTATGGAGTTTATTCTGGTCAACATATTTTTAATTCAAACTTTGTACAATGACAATTTAAACAAACAAACAAACAAACAAACAAAAAGAGCACACAAATTAAATAGATTTACAGATTTATGTTCAAAACTACTAAATTTTTGTGTATGAAAGACTTCCTGATGTTACTTAATTGCTGGTATTACAAAATATCATGAGAGTGTTCGGTAGTGACAGGTTCATTTTGGGGTTTGGGACCCAAATCAGGTGTTCGGTGTTCATAAGTGAGAGGTGTTCGGTAGTGACAGGTTTGAACACCCAGGTCTCCTATTAAATAACATGTAAATCATTTGGGACCGAAAAAAAGTGTTCGGAAGTGAGAGGTGTTCGGTAGTTGGAGGTGTTCGGTTTTACAGGTTTTACTGTACTATGCTAGTCAATGGACATTCTAATGCTGATTCACATTTTTGACTTCTTCAGAACTGTCATTCAGATTAACTTCAAACTTGGGGATGTACCCTGGTTAAGTCTCTACCAACTTTGTTCAAATGGTCACGCTCCAGTGATTTTTGGATTTTTTAATAAATTTTTTTGTTCTTTTTGGGGACTAGTCTTAAAAAATCTCTTCTCCGAAACCGCCCACCCAATTGCTTTGATGTCCCACAGGGACATTGCCAAGGACTTCTAGTTCTTAATTTGTTCACCAGGTGGAGCTGCAATTTTTTTCCTATTTTTTAATGATTTTTTGTGTGTTTTTGCTACTTTCAACTTCTTATCCTGAACTGTCACTCAGATTAAGCTGAAACATGTTGGATATGTTCCTTGTAGAAGGGTCAAACAGAGTTGTTCAAAAGGTGGCACTGCTATGGATTCCTGATTTTTAACGATTTTTTCAATTCAGGTACTTGTCGGTCAATGCAGCTTTCTTATTGATTACTATGCAAGTCAATGGGCATTCTAATGCTAATTCAATTTTTTGACTTCTTCTGCGAAACCTGGCAATGTACCTTGGGTGGGTCTCTAGCAGATTTGTTCAAATCAAATTTTGGAGTTTTTATGAATCTTTCTGTTCTTTTTTGGGACAAATCTTAAAAAAAATCTTCGCCTCTGAAACTGCTCACTCGATTGCTTTGATGTCACACAGGAGCACGCCAAAGGATCCCTAGTTCTGTTTTTGCTCACCAAGTTGCGCTGCGATTATTTATATTTTTTATGTTTCTTTTTGTGTTTCATTGCTATTTTCGACTTCTTTTACAGAACCGTCACTCATATTAAGCTGAATATTGGTGGATGTGTTCTTTGTGGAAAGGTCAAACAAAACAGTTCACTAGGTGGCAATGCTCTGGATTACTGATTTTTCACAATATTTTTCATTCGGGTATTTACTGGTAAATGCACCTTTCCTATTGATTACTGTGTAAGTCAATGGGTATTCTAATGCTGATTCACATTTTGACCTGTTTATGGAAAACCGGCATTCAAATTCACTTTAAACTTCTTGGCAATGTACCTTGGTTGGGGTCTCTAACAGATTTGCTTAAATGGACACACTCCATTGATTTTTGGATTTTTTATGAATTTCTTTGTTCTTTTTGGGGCAATTCTTAAAAAATGGCAAGGGTATATGTACATGTCAGCTGATCACAGGACTGTCACAGTCCTCTTGGTTTATAAACTAAGTAAAGCATAAGCAAGGAACTGGGTATTATTTTCATAAATTATATTCAACAAAATGTTTTTGTTACACCTGAACAGTCTTTCCTTGAATTATTTCAATTTGTTCAACAGCCCTACAGGCCTACATATGCTTTGCCCCTGCATTTAGGCCACCAGGCCTTGTTTCAATGTTTTTATGATTTTCTTTGTGTGTTTTTGTTATTTTTGACTTCCTCTCGAGAACAGTCACTCAGATTAACCTGAAACTTGGTGGATATGTTCCTTTCGGAAGGGTCAAAGAAAGTAGTTCACTAGGTGGCACTGCTGTGGATTCCTGACATTTAACTTTTTTTTTTCTTTTCAATTCGGGTACTTATCGGTAAGTGCACCTTTCCTATTGATTACTATGCAAGTCAATTGGCATTCGAATGGTAATTCACCTCTCCGAAATCGTCAGCCAGATTGATTTCAAACTTGGTGGCAATGTACTTTGGGTGGGTCTCTACCTGGTTTGGTTAAATGGTCACGCTCGAGTATTGATTGATTGATTGATTGATTGATTGATTGATTGATTGATTGATTGGTTGGTTGGTTGGTTGGTTGATTGATTGCTTGCTTGTTATTATTATGCATCCCCCACTGGGGGATGCATATAGTGTTTAGTAGAATTCGAGAGCCGCCGCCACCGCCGGCGCCACCACCTCCGCCGCCGCCGGATTTCTTATTTCTGCTATAACTCTAAGGCATATTTACGAATTACGTTCTAATTTGGTACAAATAGAGTACAGGTCTGGGGAATTCTTCTGCTATACAGTTTGTCAAAATCCATTGATTTTTAGATTTTTTATTAAGGTTTTTCGCTTTTTGCTGACTCCGCAAAATCAGGAAAAATTGTTTTTTCCGTATATATCTTGCTTATGGTTGATCATAGGCCCATGGTTACTTTTGAACATTAATAGGAAATCACCTATGGGCTTTCTTTTGATGTTGTTAAATTTGACCTCGAGTGACCTTGAAAGGTCAAACTGAGGTCAAAAGCTTGTTTTCCTTATATATCTTTGTTACGGTTGATCGCAGACCCATGGTTACTATTGAACATGAATAGGAAAGTACCTATGGGCTTTCTTTTGGTGTTGTTAAATTTGGCCACGAGTGACCTTGAAAGGTCAAACTGAGGTCAAAAGCTTGTTTTCCTTATATCTTTGTTACGGTTGATCGCAAACCCATGGTTACTATTGAACATGAAAAGGAAGGTACCTATGGGCTTTCCTTTGGTGTTGTTAAATTTGACCTCGAGTGACCTCGAAAGGTCAAACTGAGGTCAAAATTTTATTTAAAAATTATTATTTTATTTAAAAACATGCCCTGTGTCACATGGTAAGCCATACGTGCTTACAAAGATATTCAATGTCATGCGTGGGGGATGCATATTTGTTTTCCCACAGCGAAAAAACTCGTGTCTAGTTCTTATTATTATTATTAGTAGTAGTAGTAGTAGTAGTAGTAGGATTCATTCATTCATTCATTCATTCATTCATTCATTCATTCATTCATTCATCCACCCACACACCCATCCATCTATCTATCTATCTATCTATCTATCTATCTATCTATCTATCTATCTATCTATCTATCTATCTTTCTATTTATTTATTTATTTATTTATTTATTTATTTATTTATTTATTTTGTTGTTGTCTTGGGGGGGGGGGGGAGTAAATCTAAAAATGTCTTCTCCGAAATCGCTCGCCAATTGCTTTGATGTGACACAGGAACACTTCTAGGGACTCGTAGTTCTTAATTTGTTCACCAGGTGGCGCTGCAAAAACCACAAGTGTGATTTGTTCTCTGTTCACACAGCCCTCTTGTTTCATGGTCAGAAAGGTTCTGGAGCTCAGCTCACCTCGACTGTGAACGGACAGCATTACCGAGCGGACGATATCCCGCACACCTGCGGTCTACCGTTGAAGAGGACACAGGGCGGGACGCAATGCAGATGAACAGCGCCATATCATGAAGGGAACCTCGGATGATTACCTTATTTTGAACCTTGTACAACAGTTTGGCATGATGGAATTATAAATTAATTACACAATCAAATTAGGTCGGTGAATAACATTGCGCCCTGGAGGATACAAAACTAAATTAATTTACATGGCAAAGAATTTCTGTCGGTTTTGTTAGTTATTGAGGCAAAGCACTAGCACAGGTTATTGCTTGAATCCTCGGGCAGTATAAATGAAAAAAAAAACAAAAAAACAGAAGGAAATCAGTATTTTACTGACCAGGCAACCACCTAATATATCCCGTATTGCATTTGCGTAAAATATGGATGCACACTTGCATGGAATATTAAGTAAAGTACACGTAGCATGTCTGTGTGTGTGTGTGGGGGGGGGGGTCGGTATTCATCTCTTCAGTCTATAATTTTGCTTATATTGGATTCCCTAGTGAATTTTCCAGCATCCAAATGTAACCATAATGCATGGAATGGATTTTCCCTGCATCCACATTGGATGCTGGAACAACTGTACGCTCAAGCAATCTCCAAAATAGCAGGTTCTCTTTTCATGTCTACTCCACGGGTGACTGCTACTCTCAGTGAAATAATCTGGCCATGTCTCAGCTGGATTTATGCCATGGACTCACTATTAGAGGAACCAACCTTGGAAGCAACAAATTAGACAGAGCTGCAGTTTCACAGGGCACTTGTAAATTACGTCAACTCTATGACAAAACCGGGTGTAAACACAGCACTGCCTTGGTTTGTTGCCAGTTGCCTGTGCATGGCGTGTCCTGCTTGATTTCCTGTCCCCTGCTTGATTTTATGTGTTCTGCTTGATGCTCTGTATCAGGCGTGATGCCGCATGTCTTACTTTGTTCTCCGTGTCCCGCTTGATTCCCTGTGTCCTGCTTGATTCCCTGTGCTTGATTCCCTGTGTCCTGCTTGATTCCCTGTGTCCTGCTTGATTCTCCGTGTCCCGCTTGATTCCCTGTGTCCTGCTTGATTCCCTGTGTCCTGCTTGATTCCCTGTGTCCTGTTTGATGCCCAGTGTTCTGCTTGGTGTCCCGTGTCCTGCTTGATTCTCTGTGTCCTGCTTGATGCCCGGCGTCTTGCTTGCTGCCGCGTGTCCTGCTTGATGCCCCGTGTTATACATGATGCCCTGTGTTCTGGTAGATTCCTTGTGTCCTCCTTGATGCCCTGTGGTTTGATTGATGTCCTGTGTGATGTCCTGTGTCCGGCTTGATGCTATCCTTATATCCCAACTGAACTCATTTGATTGTTGTTCATCTGTCGTCGTCAGGCCCCGATCTGACAGATGCGGCGAATGAATTATTTGATTAACAAACAGCATTTTAAAGCGATACCTGTGTGGAAATATAAAATTATTTTTTCACGAGTCTCTATAGTAGGGCCCCGGGACGTGTCAGGTTTGTGTTGAGTAAGAGGAGCTCGCATGGTCCTACCACAGTTCAAACCGATTTGAATTAAATTACGCTTTGTGAAAAGACAATACAACTGGGTCATAAGTGTGATATTTGAGTACGACGTGGTGCATTATGCTCCAAAATCACGCGATAGCCTGGTGTTTTCTCCTTGAACGTGTGATTATATTCAGATTTATTGGGCTTAAACCATGCCAAGGACCCACGTATGACAAACCTATAATAGCCTGTGAAAAATATATTGTTACGACCGTGAAGATTGCGACTACACGTTTGAAAAAAAAAATAAAAACCATACAAATATCGGCACTTAGTAGTCACAAAACATGCCAGTGATGCGAGTTTTATGTCCCAAGCATATTGATACCAATGAGTGGTCACGGCAGTTCGGAACGAAAGTCCGTTCATGCACTGATAATGTGTTTAAGTTACAGCAGGTAAAGCGACTGGCGCCTTTCTTTGGCTTCTGACCCTTAACCTCCCTGTACTTTAGGGGTAACAGATACTCTTTAAAGATTAAATAAGGAAAAATGAAGAAAGAAAACAACAACAAAAACAAACAAACAAAGCCCTTCAAATTACCCCCCCCAAAAAAAAAAAACAAACAAACAAACAAACAAACAAATAAACAAACAAACCCCTTCCAAAAATTACCCCCCCCCCAAAAAAAAACAAACAAACAAAAGATGTTTGTGTGTTACGTCTTTGTAAACATTTGTAAACATTGAATGGAAAGCAAATAGGCCACCACATGGAATGAAAATGTAAAACTAGAGTTTGATTTAAATGTATCTATTTATATTGAACAGCCCCGTATAGTAGTACAATGCGAGACTAATACAATGGGTATTCTCCAGACACAGGGGGTGCACAATGTATATGTACAACACCTAGTTGACAGTACAAGCTGCTACCAGATGTTATGCTTCCAAATAAATGAATACAGGGCGTTCAGTGACGTTAAGGAAGATCAAAACAATTTTGGATCACAATTGCTGATACATGGCGTTGAAGAATAACACTATGATATGCGCGCGCGCGCGCGTGTGTGTGTCTGTGTGTCTGTGTCTGTGATATTTCTGAAATTAAGTTGGTGATACTGCCTAAGTAATCACTCCATAACTCCATAAAATTCCGTTGGACCTTAATAGAAGAGTGAAAGTAAAATGTTAAAAAGGCAGAAGAAAAAGGTCAGAATGAAAATATACTTTAGCACAGTCTCAAACATTTCGGTATTTAATGCATCAGATCATTCTTCAAAGAGAAGAATTTGGACGAATCTGTCGCTTGCAATCTAGTGGCTGATAAAGCTCAAGTAGAATCTAACAAATTTTTCGTAGCCTGCGAAAGCATAGGGCTGAAGGAAATGCTTCTGGTGTTCAGTATGACAGGCACGGGCGTATCCACGACCAGGAATGATGTTGACCTTAAAAATACCATAGTTGAGCCTAGAGAAGCTTAGTAGCATTTAGTTATGGCATATGTTATCAAGGCGCTCAGCAGTCCATTAAAAGTCAGGGACATTGTCCACTGCCAGTTGAGTGGCTTTCAGCTTTCATTTTAAGACTTGGAAGAGAAAGAGAATTTCTGATATCAGAGGACAGATTTGATCCATACTTAACTAGTATCTGGGAGAAGTAGATGACATGAGTACTAGGTTGTGCATACATGAGGGTATATAGACTTAGTAAGGCGTGAAGAGCGACCAGTGTATGGGGCAGATAAGATGCTTGACAGCAGTTAAGTTATTGTGCATTTTGGCGAAAACGAATCAACTGGAAGTAGTTGCATTAACGAGTGTTGACTCCTACTCGAGTTCCTGAAGTAATTTAGCTTGAGAAGTGTAGCTGCAATACATATTTGTGCCGCCGCAAACTGTGTGGAGTCCAGAAGGTCAGAAAGGCCTGCAGTACAGTTGTTAAAAACAACACAAGCAGATTGTAGGACGAACCCTAGTCCAGTCTAGTAACTACTGTGAGGAGTTCGTACTTTAACCCTTTCTGTGCCATATTTTGGACTGGGCCAACAGCTTTTCTGTGGAACTATAGGCATACTCGTACTTGAATAAAAGATCTGTTTATGAGGAATGTAAATCTGGGATCCTAATGATAATTCAAACTAGTTTGACTTAAGTAGATAGACTTAAGTCGTACTCGGCACTAAAAGAGTTAATCGACGGAGCAGCGTCATGCGTAGACCGGCTTTTGATCGGAACCTGCCAGGACAAGTACCACTAAGAGTAATACTAAGATGCATATGAGTGTTGGCTGCACGAATAGCTGATTGGGCGACATTGACAGGTGTGTGATGACGTTTACATACCAGGACCGTGACTCCTTGATGTTGGAAAGTTGACACCTCACTTTAGCATCAAAGGGCTTGTTGTTTGCAGTGAAACTCTGACAGTCCTAGAAGCTAAACAAAGCAAAATTTGCAAAAAGTGAGACCCTCTTTTTGTGTTCACTTCCTGTAGTCTTTTGTGCCACAAGAATTTCAAAGTTTTGATGATAAATACAAAAGTTGAATTCATTTCAAAATTGACAAAGTAGGAAAATTGTACGTCCACTTTGCGCAATTCTCTCACAAACACAAGAGAAGTGACAGATATGACAATGACAAAATACAATTCTTCACTTCATGTACTTTCAAAAGTGTATACTTTGTTGGACTTATTTTTAATTCAGTGTGTTTTATGGCCCACTTTGGGGGGGGGGGGGGCACCTGCGGTAAGCAGAAGTATATCCTTAAGGCCATTGAATATCACACGCCATGCCCCCCTCCCCAGCTGGGGATGACAGAGAGATCAGTATTTAAGCGATCAGAACATTCCACGTGGTTTTGGATGATTTCAAGCAGAGTGGTGGTACCAGTAAAAAAGTCTGGCATGATAACTTATGTTGTCTACGACGTCATTTACATGAACCCAAAATAAGAGGACCGAGCATGGATCCCTGGGGAACTCCGGCTTCAATTGGCCGCCAGTTAGACGTCTAGCCATGAAGAACAACACACCACAGAAGGTTTGTTCATAAACAGCCAATGCAATATACAAGGTGATCAAACTGTGATAGAAGGGGGTAAGGGGGGGGGGGGTTCAGTACGCTGGTACAGGTAATTATTTTTCTAGAGTACGTAGTACGGAAAATAAAAATCTTTCAAAATTTTGGATAGTACGAAGTACGTAAAATAAGAGGGCTTCCAGTACGCCAGTACGGTAAATAAAAAGGCCCAGTACGCCAGTACGGGAAACCCCTTTCCCCCCTCTGATAGTAACTTACGCACGCTTCACCATGGAAACTAATTTATATTATTAGGACCATCACATTGCGCTTTCGAAAATAACAAAACAATTATTTTTGTTGTTGAAGAATACATTACAGAAAGTGAAGCCTTTGAGCGTAGTCTCATTATATAACCTGGAATCGTCACTTAGGCCGTACTGGTAACTCTAATGATATCTCTTTGTATTATACGATAATTTAAAAGTGAGCCTTACTATCTGTCTTGTGCTGATATGGTGTAATCTTACATCCGTTAACTTAGTGCAGTGCTCTGCAACTACTGGTGTAGTGATGTGGCGGACTGGTGTAGTGATCTGGCGGGGCGCTGCAGTATGATCTGTCTTGTCACGTCTGTCCTGTCTTTCCGTCTTTCCTCGGAGAGAAGGGTTCACATAGTGTTTGACCCTCCTCTCCATTTGTATTCTTTGTGAATAAGATATGTTTAAACCAACCTACAAGGTGATCAGAGATGCTAAGTTGGCGTAGCTTCAATAGGAGGTCAGGATGGCTAAACTTGTCGCATGCCTTGGACAGATCTGAGAATAGTATCCTGGCTTCTATAAGTTCTAAATGTTCTAAACAGCTGAAGATATTATGAACGATAAACAAGTTGATAAACTGTCCAGTCGTTGGCTTTAAAACCAGAATATATTTCGAGGTGAGGAGGCAATTTTCAGAGAAGTATTAATAAAAAGGATGAAAATTAATCTTTCGAGAAAAATTGAAAACATTTGCCCACGAGGAGATTGGCCGGTATTCGCAATTTAAGCTGTCTGTTGAATTCTATGTAAACAAGACAGTGATACATCTCGACGATCACAACAGTTATATCAGGGACGTGCTATATAGCACGTCCCTGGTTATATGAAACAGGACAGCGGGAAATCTTGACCATTACAACAGCTATATGAAAACAGGACAGTGGGATATCTCGCCCATTACAACAGTTATATGCAAACAAGACAGTAGGATATCTCTCCCATTACAACAGTTATATGAAAACAAGACAGTAGAATATCTCGCCCTCTACAACAGTTATATGAAAACAGAACAGTGGGCTATCTCGCCCATTACAACCGTTATATGAAAACAGGACAGTGGGATATCTCGCCCATTACAACAGTTGTATGAAAACAGGACATTGGGATATCTCGCCCATTACAACAGTTATATGAAAACAGGACAGTGGGATATCTCGCCCATTACAACAGTTATATGAAAACAGGACAGTGGGATATTTAGCCCATTACAACAGTTATATGAAAACAGGACAGTGGTAGATCTTGTCCATTACAACAGTTACATGAAAACAGGACAGTGGGATATCTCCCCTATACAACAGTTATATGAAAACAGGACATTGGGATATCTCGTCCATTACAACAGTTATATGAAAACAGGACAGTGGGATATCTCGCCCATTACAACAGTTATATGAAAACAGGACATTGGAATATCTCGCCCATTACAACAGTTATATGAAAACAGGAAATTGGGATATCTCGCCCATTACAACAGTTATATGAAAACAGGACATTGGGATATCTCGCCCATTACAACAGTTATATGAAAACAGGACAGTGGGATACCTCGCCCATTACTACAGTTATATGAAAACAGGACACTGGGATATCTCGCCTATTACAACAGTTATATGAAAACAGGGCAGTGGGATATCTCGCCCATTACAACAGTTATATGAAAACAGGACATTGGGTAGATGTCTTCCATTGCTGCAGTTATACAGTTGCTGAAAAGTGAAATATTTGAAAAGTGAATTCATCAAAGCGAATCAACTTTTTTTGCATATTGTGCTGAAATTCATATCAAAGCACAGATACACAGACAGACAGACAGAGAGATACACTATCACACACACACATGTATGTATATATATGTGTGTGTCTGTCTGTCTGTGTCTGTGTGTCTGTGAGGCGCCATCTTGAGACAAATCAGGAGAAAAAAAAGGACAGGAAAAAAGTAAAATAGCAGGGTAAGTTGCCGCTCTGTTTTGAGCTGCAGAGAAGACTGAGTATATACCCAGTCAATCGGCATACCAGGGGCTTTCTAAGCACCCAGTGAACGCCGGAAGATACTTTTGTCTCAGTCTTAAAATATGGCCGGTTAATGGCCATTTACAACAATGTAGCGAGGCAGGACAGGCGAACTTCTTACCTTGTACGAGACCTCTTACACGCTTGATTTTTAATACATCCGCATCCGCCCATTAAATATGGTTATTTTAAGATCTGTTTTATTGCGGCGTTCCTACAATATATCACGTATAGCATGTATATTGATCTCTATGGAGTTTCTTAATGTCGTTTTCCGAACAGATGAGGCACGCTTCATTATGGGGTTGTACGGCAGACGTACGTATAGGTATATGTGTATGTATATGGATCAGGAGTAATGGCAGAAGTGTCAGATAAAGTGGCTATCAAACTCAGACATGCGCAGGGTGTTTCCAAATAGATC
The DNA here is from genome assembly GCA_964020975.1 of Hermodice carunculata. Taxonomy (NCBI): domain Eukaryota; kingdom Metazoa; phylum Annelida; class Polychaeta; order Eunicida; family Amphinomidae; genus Hermodice; species Hermodice carunculata. The sequence goes on along the minus strand of OZ026623.1, from coordinate 8,222,128 downwards.
GTCTTCCCAGGAGTTACGCTACGCTGTCGTGCTGCATGTATGCCACGTCGTAGATAATGGATCTGAGGCCTCTGACTTATGTCCATCATTAGGTCCTCGTAATAGTCGAGGATTTTGAAAGGTGGTAACGTCTAAAGATAATTTTGTCTAAGAGACCCTCATGTCTGTAGCTCTCTTCATGATGGTATATATATATATATATATATATATATATATATATATATATATATACTCTCACGGTTAGACATGATCTGATTAGGTTTAAGCGCATCCCTCACCAGGCCCAAATACATGTCAATGCGCGGGCTGCTCGATTATTGTGTTTGGACTCATGTACTTGATTCCAGCCTCAGACAATAATGTTGAATTTTATAACAGCATGAGACGTGTTACCTGCTCCTGAATGTGGTAAATATTGTCAGTTCCCTGTGTTATCTTTCCGTCTCTGGTCATCTGCTGCATGGTGTTTATTATGATAAAGTCAAGTTTGTACAGTGTCAATAGCGCCTTGTAGGTCCTTGAGCCCTATCCAGCCCAGGTGTTTTGTTTTTATTGTGTTCTCATTTAGTTACCTGTCCGCGATGGTAATTGTCAACATGACTGTTGTAGTGTTGTGATGGCATAACCCAGTACACGCCGTGTACTGCAATATCATAGCCTGGGACATTTCGCAAGGCCCCGTGTATTGACACCACACATTGCAGGGACCACAAGGCGAGCTACAGCACAAAGCAATGCAGTCCGGAACTAACAACAGCCAAAGGTAGCGGGCTGATTTGAGATGGCAAGCCCCATTGTTGTCAGTGAGGGACCTACACTGCTGGAGATCGTTCGTGTCCTGTCACAGATTCACGGCTAAATTAGTGATCAGATCTGGCGAAACAGTCAGTGGATCAATTTCAAAGTGAACAGCTAGTGTCGCGATTATTTAGTCCCATGGAAGATATTATGCGGTGTAACCTGGTTGTATTGGCGGTGTTTGTGGCCCACACAGGGGCGGTATTCGCAGTACAATGGTTTCTGTCTTGGGAGACAACTTCAGTTGCCTTGAAAGACATTTTTTCAGGACACTGTATTATCATTATTATTATTATTATTATTATTATTATTATTATTATTATTATTATTATTATTATTATTATTATTGTTGTTGTTGTTGTTGTTGTTGTTGTTATTATTATTATTACCTCCTTTGAGATGCCACAGTTCGCTTATCCCCGTAGGTAGACTTTAAAGGCAGAGTGAAGTGGACTGGACTCACAAGCCAGAAACTTAAAGATCAGGTTAGACGGCACACAAAAGGCAGAAATTTCAAAAGCATGTTGGACTGGATACACGAGACATGGACTTTACAGGCAGGTTAGAATGTACACAGGTACACACAAGGCAGATATTTTAAAGGCATGTTGCACAGGGCACACGAGGCATAGACTTTAAAACAGGTTGGACTGGACACACAAGGCAGAGACTTTAAGACAGGTTCGACTGGACACACAAGGCAGAGACTTTAAGACAGTTTGGACTGGATACACAATGCAGAGACTTTAAGGCAGGTTGGACTGGACACACAAGCCAGAGACTTTCAGACAGTTTGGACTGGACACACAAGGCAGAGACTTTAAGACAGTTTGGACTGGACACACAATGCAGAGACTTTAAGGCAGGTTGGACTGGACACACAAGGCAGAGACTTTAAGACAGTTTGGACTGGACACACAATGCAGAGACTTTAAGGCAGGTTGGACTGGACACACAAGGCAGAGACTTTAAGACAGGTACGGCTGGATACACAAGGCAGAGACTTTGAAGGCAGGTTGAACTGGACATACAATGCAGAGACTTTAAGGCAGGTTGGACTGGACACACAATGCAGATACTTTAAGGCAGGTTGGACTGGACACACAAGGCAGAGACTTTAAGACAGGTTGGGCTGCATACACAAGGCAGAGACTTTAAAGGCAGGTTGGACTGGATACACAAGGCAGAGACTTTAAGACAGGTTGGACTGGACACACAAGGCAGGGCGGACTGTACATGACCAGAAGCAGCGGGGAGTAAGATGGAAATGCATGGAGTCCGTGGATGCCTAGAACGGCCGTCAGATACCAGACGATTTACGTGAGCAAGGTCAACACTCTATATTAATTCTGTCCACTTTTGCTGGGCTTCCCTTCATAAATACACATAGAAACATGTTGCAGTAAGTTGAGGGGCCCAGGTGATGCTACTGGTAAAGTGCAAGGAGCGGGGTTTTGTTCAACTAGGACTAGGAACATTCAGAGTATCACTTGGTGAGGTCCTCAGATACGGCTTTTAGCTGCTCACGAGCGTTTTACCACTTGAGTACACTTCAGCCTGCAACACCAGACAAAGTAAACTTAGCTTCATTAAGCCTATTCTGCCAAGGCTTCACTAAGCTTATTGTGTCAAGAGGACTTACAAAGAACCATGATTCTTGGTGATAATACACTCCATATAAGGGCATGTCTTTTGCAAAATTTGATGAGGTCAGAACTTGTGTTGAATGGGAAGAGGTTGTCTTCTGCCAATGGGTCCAGTGTTGCTTCTCAATTAGTTGAAGTCTCTGCACAGGACAGTTCTTCCGCTTAGAACATGCCCCCCCCCAAAAAAAAAATGAATGAGGTGAAAAAAATCTTCAAAATACACCATTTTAACTCTCTTTTTTTTCATAATTTTCTCACCCCAGGAGGGCGCGCTGCCCTCCCAGACCCATTTCACAAGGTCAGAAGTGAATATATATATATATATATATATATATATATATATATATATATATATATATATCAGGACTTGTTCTTCATTGTTACTGTTCAAAATATGCGCCCCACATCCAGTTTTCCATATATAGTCTGTTTGTTCAAAATGGGTAATAACTTTTCGAGTTAAAGATGAAAAACCATAAACTTGGACCAGCGTCAAACTCCATAATTTCTGGGTCACAGTGACCCCCAAAATAGGTAAACGAAGTAGAATTTTATGTATTATATAACCAAGTGCAATTTTGATCTGGAGGCTCAATTAACTTTGCCATTGATGTCCAGTCTACACCCTGCCATTTCAAAATTACCTTTTCAACTTTACAAGCATGGTGACCTCACAAAATAGGGTCAAGGTCACTGATATTACATAACGTTGTACGTTTGGCTATGGTTTATATGTCCTATAAATAAGGCAAGTCTAATCCAATTACTTTACCAAATATGGAATTTTATACCGTTAAACACATTTTGGCTCAAAAATTCCGTCAAATTATAGGCGGCGCCACTAGTATCATTAGCAACTTAGACCCTGACCTCCCCCACAATCCCACAAAATTTGGTGAAGATCCACCTAATGTTAAAGATGCTAGAGCGTTCGCAAGATTTGTACATTTTGACCCAATGTTATATAATAGTGTAGATGGCGCCACCAATATCGAAAGGAACCTGGACTTTCATACACCATATAAGTCCAGAAAGTTATATTAGTTTAACTTGAATACTGTGGACGGAATCGCGCTCACAAGCCAGAAGTTTACGGACGGACAGACGTCTCTGGTATGTTACACTTATGTACTAACAATGAACGTTAAGTGAATGTTTAAGGTATCTGACTATAGTCACGTTTATGGTTTCTGACTGTAGACAGACTAGAGAAATTCTCTAGGTGGGTTTAAATTAATTTTACGGTATACCAACTATCGCCCTACCACCACTACTATAATATCCATACATAAATCTATAGATTAATATAATCCATTAGTGTCTTGGAATGAGTGTTGTATTTTGTCAGAATTGTTCCATATCTATGGAAACACTTCGACATAGTTTTATATAGTTTTTGGTGTCATAGGTTTTGTGGCATAGTATTTTCATCAATATTCTTATTCTCCTTGCAAATTCACTTATTTGTGATGTGTTTCTGCTAATGCGTAAAACCTGTCCAATGGTCACACCATAGGCTATAGCTAGGTTCTCTGGAATGTTTCCAGTGATATCAGGATATGAAACTATGTCAAATTTGAATTGTTCTCGTTTGTCAAAAATCTTTGTCACATACTGTCTGTTGACAATCCTTATTTCAAGATAAAGGAAAGTTGCATTATTGTCACTCTTATTTTCTTTATTCAAAATGAGTTCTTTCGGGTAAATTTCCTTACAAGGTTTCTTGATCTCATCCTTGTTTTAAGAGTGCATAGATCATCGATGGATCTTCTAGTATGTCAATAGAATCTTCTTGCAGCGGTTGTAGTTTGTTTTTGCCAATTCATCCGTCCATTTTGATTCGTAATGATGTAAATATAAAATGGCAATATAAGGAGCTGGATCAGTTTCAATGGGTATTTCAGCTATGTGTCAAAATACTTTATTACCAAAGCTAAAGTATGAATTGTTGAAAATATACTTTATCAAACCATGTCTGATGGTTCGACAATGTGATTATTGTCTGAAACACAGGCCTTGATATCACAGTTCACAGGACCACTTCAGTCGGTGCATGTCAGCTAAGCACAGGACTATCACAGTCCTCTTGTTTGATTTTTGTGTTTGTTTGTTTGTTTGTTTGTTTGTTTGTCTTTTCTTTTGTGTTTTTGTCTGATTGACACGTACCAGCTTATTGGTGATATTATTCCCGCGTTGTAGACAGGTTCGTTAAGGGTTTGGCTATATATTTTCAAGTCGTGTTTGATACTTTTATATTTAGGGAATTCTTGTTTATCCATTTTATTTGTTAATACATATTTCCCTGAGCTTAATGAATATCAAACTTTATTGAATGACCCAAGCATATAATTATGTTTTTATTTCATAAAGAAAACATTTTTGTCGATAATTCTTTCAAAATGTATATAATCCTTGAGAGGTTTGATTTATTTTTTTTAATTTTGTTTATTTATTTTTTTTTTTTTTTTGTTTTTTTGTTTTTTTTTTTTTTTTTTTTTTTTTGTTTTGTTTTATTATTATAATTCTTTTTTTTTTTTTTTTGCATTCGCATACGAATGAATATGTGCATTTATCATTACTGTCACTGTGAAATAACCATTTATCTGTATGAAAAAGCTGTGTGTGCTTGTGAAAGCCTGCCAATTGTCATGATTATCAGAAGTGCTCATCCCTGGCTCAACAATGTGGACAAATTGCTTGTAGGAAAAGGCCTTTTCTTTGAAGCAAATTCTCATTAATCTCAGGAACACGCAGGGACCTAGTTAATCACATCCCTGGTTTAACTCTCTCACTGCCAACTTCCCACCCAATCCACAGCCTTGTTTATGAAGAGTCACGTATCTGCATCAAAGGTACTAATTTATTATATGTATCACATGTATCATATGTACTAAGTGTATCACATGCTTCACATGTATCACATGTATCACGTGTATCATACGTATTACTAGTATCATATGTATCCATACAGTCTTCTTGTTTTGCTAATGCATGCGTCCGTCATTACGGTTGTATTTATACACATAAATATTTTGATTAATTTATGAAACACTCGCAAATGCTGTTGTCATGTTAGAGGCAGACAAATGGCAAGCGTCAGTGGTAACATGTTATATTCAGATGGATGGTGCGGAAATATACGACTTTTACAATCAATCACGTTCATCCCATTAACGTTACACAGACGCTTCCCCGCTCAAACTGGTCTTTGGTGAACGGTATTCTCAAAAGCCAGCTGCTTCGTCCATTGTATTTAATATGTTCCTTTATCAAAATATTTTAAACGAAAACTGCACGGAAGGCCTTATGGGGATAACATAGCAGTGATCAGCAGATCTATCAACGCACACCGCTCACTGAGCACACGGGATGCGCTGATTAAACCTGTTGACAAAGTCCAATGGTATTAACTTTTAAGGATTTATGACCTCTAAAGGGTTAATGACCTCTAAAGGGTTAATGACCTCTAAAGGGTTAATGACCTCTAAAGGGTTAACTGATATATTTCTGAATCATCATAAACACTACAGGCGAGATGGAAACAACAGATTTAACCTACATTGTGATTTACTTATTAATATATATGGGGTTCAATGATGGGCGCCACTTGAGCTGTTCAAAATAGGATACATGAATATGGGAAGAGCATTCCACTTCTGACCTTGACTGGTCAGCAAATAGCCGTAAATGTAGTCACTTTAAATAGTGACCTTTATCTATATGGTCACCATAACGGAACTTCTGACCTCGCGCAATGCAATTTCAGCATCTCAGACAGCCCGAGCACTTTTTAACCCTTTGCTCGCTTATGACGAAACACAAGTTCCTTAACCTGGGTTATACCGAAGCAAATCTTGTATAAATGGCATGCAGCTGACCAAAGTAGACCCGTGCTGTCCAACAGTATGTGCACAAGGGTGACACTTGCACATGACCCTGACCTTTTCACCCTGCCCCGTCAATTAAGACTGAAGGAAGAGCTTTCCTTGGCCACGCCTGGGTGCTCAGTAACAAACCCACACAACGAAAAATGCTGATTTTAGATTTGTCATTTTGATAGGTCCCATCCACAATTCTAATTTAAATTCATTACTGTAGAAATTAGCTGAAAACCTTGAGACAGACGACATTTGATCAGCAGTCGGTTTCAGCCGTTGTGAGAAAGAAAGCGTTAATCATGAACACGCCATTGCTCACGCGTGGCTAGAGGTCACCAAATATCGGTCACTGGGACAATATTGTGGTCCTACCACATGAAAATAAGCCAAGGAAACTTGTATTTTGTACATAGTAAATATGAATACACAAGCAACATAAATATCTCAAACGTGTAGGGACTCGCTTACAAGTAAAATAGATGTCTCGTCTTCAGGCGCGTTAATATAATCATTTTGCTGGTCATGCGTGACACTCTGTAGAGCTTAAATTTTATTGATGTTACACGGAAAATGTTTGGGAGGGAGGTCTGATCACTCTTTGTGTTGGAATGTAATGTCGAATTTACAACGGCGGGTAAAGGATCATCAGTGTTCTCGAAAATGAAAACAGATTAAAAAAAAAAAAAAGAAAGAAAGAAAAAAAGGCAATTTCTCTGGTTTAGGAACACAGTTAGATAATGGGATGTGTCAACATTAACACTTTCCTGATTTATTACGACCTTTGAGATGCTGGATGATAAGCCAAAAAGTATTGTCATGTTTAAAAACAAAATATAAAATTGGCAGTGCCCTCGTTTTTTAATCTCCTGCCTCCTTGTGGTTTTTTTTTGGGGGGGGGGGGGGGTATTGTGTGTGTGTGTGTGTGTGTGTGTGTGTGTGTGTGTGTGTGCCTTTGTTTTTGTTTTGCTTTAGTTTGTTTAATTTGTTTTTGTTTTTGTCTTGTAGTTTGTTTGTTTGTTTGTTTGTTTGTTTTTAATGTGACGGCTTTTATAACGTTTTGATCACCATACCCCCATGGTGTGGTCATTGCTTCAGTATATAAGTAAGGTTTCATTTAGCTTACGTTGCATTAGCAAGATGGCAGACGGCAGATAGTGCATTATTTGCTGACTGATTGCATAACTTTACATTTTTTTCAAGTCTATTGGTGGTTCCCTGTGCAGCAACATGGTCCTTGCCTTTGGTAATTGTCGTGGTGTTGCAGATTAACAATGTCATTATACCAGTTCGCTTGATTTACCGAGGTTGTGAGCACACAGTTTTGTATTAAGTTGCATTTTCCTCCTGATATTTTCTTAACATAAAATTGACGGAAACATATCATTGTCATCAGATGACGTTGATTAAAAGCACAGTAGCAAAGAAGCTAGCATCTCATGCGCAATATATTAATCTCTACCCAGTAGCTTGAAGACACGTGCGACACCACAGTTAGTGTGTTTATTGGACGGAGGGTGGCAGCACCATGTAATAACAATTTTGGACATTGGATTAACTCATTCCACCCTGATAGAAGACCAAGTAAACAGCGTTCCTTGGCGCAATGCTCCAAGAGCGTACCAATGAAAGCTGTTGATTGGGGGGGGGGGGGTATAATTGGGAATGATCTTCCATGCAAGTTTTATCAAAAATTTTGAAAACAATCCCTAAATTAGTAAAATGCAATTAGCACACGACATTTAGATATTACGCGGGAAAAAGCGTCATAAGGGTAGAATGAGTTAGAACACTACCTTGTCAGCTATCCACCATCTGGTCAGAAATTTAGTTAAGAGGGCATTGTCTTGTATAAAACAATCTTACGAGAAAGAGGATGTGTAGAAGAAACAGAATTACACATGTACAGTGTAAACTGCCTGTACCAATGTATCATTACAGGAATATTATACAGACAAAAGTGTATGGCGTGTGGAGTCATAGTGGCGCCATTAGTGGTATAAGTGGAACTTACGTCATAAGTTTTAAGGATATATTAAATTCATTATTTTGATTATAATTGAGATGGAACTTTAAAATTCACACCAAATATGCGTTGTGTTAAAGATAAAATTTGAAAAAAATGGGTGACCTTGACCTGTTTTAAAAGTCATTAAGAACGTAATAAAAGACATTTAATTTCATATGTTGAGAAATAAAAAGGTTAACAATGCCAAATGTTACATAAATGTGTTTCACATATGTATAGAAATTCGCCATTGCTTAATATGGTGACATTGACTTACTTTCTAAAGGGTATGAAAGGAATACATTTCAGGAAATTATTTTTGTTGGCTCAAACATATTTTATTCAACGAAATATATTGTTCTTGTCACAAACATATATTTAACGATTGGGAAAGAAGGCTCGGCCCTATAACAATCCCTCTCGTCAGAAAAGACAAGTATGGACCGCGCAGCACGTGGATACGGGAGCATGCTGCAAGTGACAAGACCCAGACAAGACAGACAGCGGGGCTACAGCAGGAATATGTTTTTGCACATAAACCTGAACTGGTAACTGCTGTGAAGCTAAAAATGACCAGTTGTACATATAACTCGGTCATTATGTTGACGGTTTATTCATATTGACATCGTTGACCTAACGGGACGTTAACGTCAACTCTTCACTGACCGTGCAGCAAGAAGAGTCAACTCCTGAGGGCTCAAGGGCAGGCTACGGGACTGAGCCCACCCAGCCGCGGCAAAGGAATGGAGAGCCCTCGGATTCGCGTATCAGCAGCGAAGCGCTGCGCTGCCGCCATCACGCACTGGCTAGGTTAACTAAACGAAATGGTGTTCAGCCAAGAAAACGTTGGTGTTTTCGAAAAAAAAAAAAAAAAACATTCTTTTTCGGCAAGACGTATAGCAAAGCATGTCAACGATATCAAAGGTACCGTAAATGTGTACCATATGTAGAAGTTCGATAATGCATAATATGCGTGACCCTCACCTAGTTTCTCAGGCCAATAGTCAAATTTTGTAATGTGCGACTTTGACGTATTTTTAAGCTCATTAAATTACTAAAAAGGACACTAAATTTAGAATGTAAATAAGGGAGAAGGAACGATATCCAATGTAATGTGTGCTCATGTGGAGCTTTGATGGTGCACCATTATTGTTATTATTATTATTATTATTATTATTATTATTATTATTATTATTATTATTATTATTATTATTGTTGTTGTTGTTGTTGTTGTTGTTGTTGTTGTTGTTGTTGTTATTATTATTATTATTATTTATTAAGACCTCCTTAAGGAGAAAAATATATGTACATAAAACAAGGAGGGACAGGAATATGTCCCAAACTAAAATATGGGCACGGAATTAAAATGCTTTTGTCAGAAGGGCAGTAAGCAAGTGTTCTGCCGACCAGGGCTTAATAAAATTTGTCTGTATATAAAAGAGTTTTTAAAGAGTCCACCACTCCGTTTTCAGGAAAGGATTTAAAACTACTTTTCGGTCGATTAAAAGCTATTTTAACGGGAGAGATGCCCATTTGCACAAAACGGTGAAGAATGGTTCCTTTATACGTTGTACCGTCGACCAAGTATTTAGACATGAGCAAGATTGTCAACTTTCGTAACGGGGAATCAATTAAAAATATACGATGGAAAAAACTTTGTGTTCTTTGCTTTATAATGTCACTAATAGAACGAATGATGAGAGCTTTAAGTAAATCACTGTGATGAGAACGTTTACTGAGACCTATTGAGTTTTTGATAAGGAGGACCGTAAGTAAGTGTTCAGGTTCATGGGGGGGGGGGTGCATTTCAGGAAATACATTTTTGGTGATGGTCATCAGATTATTTCTAAACAGAGCACAAGAGGTCTCTTGTTTGCTGTATTAAAATGATTTTTAAGATGGTAGCAATGAGTAGTGGTTTCTAACGGGCACGTATCAATATATTGTACTGATGTCTCGAAAATGTTCTTGTGTGTTGCAGATTTTTCTTTTAATACCGTGACAATGTTACATGGGCGTAAAGTGGAGTGTGAACAGCCTCACAGACCTACCAAATTACCGGCCGAGGCTTGGACCTGTCAAAATATGAGGTATGGCACGTTCAACTGTAAATCACGATGGTTCAAGCTTTGTGTATTACATTATGAGAAAAGTCCGACCACATGATTATTTTGCGCAACCAAACTGATGATCAATTAAAACATCTTACTCTGCCTTCTGTTACGTAGGGTGCATGTAACATTGTGGTGCAAAAATTGTCACTGTTTCTCAGTTTTTGTATGATTTTTATTTTTGTAAATATTTGTAGTTTATTTGGAATTAATTAACAATTAATATCCTAAGACACGTTTGTAAAAGCGTCCTCTTGGTTGCCTATTGAAGCTGGCGTACCCCAGGGATCCATACTGGGTCCACTTCTTTTTTTAGTGTACATCAATGATCTTGTTGACGATCTTTCTTGTGATGTGAGGCTTTTCGCTGATGACACATGCTTGCTAGAAATTGTTCAAAATCCAACGGAATCTGCCCACCACTTAAGTAGAAACCTTCTACATGTCCAAAATTGGGGAAAATTATGGCGTGTCAGTTTCAATGCCTTGAAATCTTTATCTGTTGTCTTCACTGCCAAAATCATTAAACCCGGCCATCCACCTGTTCATCTTGGTCCATCAGCCATACCTGAGGCCACCTCCCACACTCATTTAGGAATAACTCTTAGCAGTAATTTATCTTGGCATACTCACATAACCCGTATCGTCAATAAAGCCAACCAGCGCATTGCTCTCCTTCGCAGGTTTAAATTCAAACTTTTCCGAAAAACCCTGGTCAGGCATTATTTCTCTATGGTCAGACCAATTCTGGAATATGGTTGTGTCCTCTTCGATAACTGTGGTCAAGGGCTGTCAGACTTACTCGAATCTATTCAGTATGACGCGGCAAAAGTATGCACTGGTGCCCTAAGACACACTTCTCATATCAAACTTTTACAAGAACTCGGATGGCATACCCTCGCTAATCGTCGCAAATATTATAAATTAATCCTGTTCTACAAAATGACCCATGATCTTACTCCTCCTTATCTGACCAATCTCCTGCCACTTCCTAACTTTGGTCGAGCAACATGTCATTCCAGACCCATACGCTCCATCCAGTGCAGGACTCTCCGCTTTGACAGCTCCTTTCTCCCTGATACCATCAAAATTGGGAACAACTTACCTGTGGACATTAGAGATTCAGTCTCGCTGCAAATCTTCAAATCAAAACTCAAGACAACCCTGCTGGCTGTGGACAATGTCCCCGACCTTTTCTCCTATGGGCTTCGTTTTTCTAATATCTGCCTAACCCAGCTACGGCTAGGCTTCTCCAGGCTTAACTTTGACCTCTGTAAAGTAAATATAGTTCCAAGTGCTACCTGCTCCTGCTCTTTCCCAACTGAAGACGGTACTCATTTCTTTCTTTTTTGTCCTAAATATACCTCCCTTAGAAAGAAACTGTTGGATAATACAATACCTCTTCTAGCTCCTGGTGTTCACCCTGACCTGATTATCCACACAGCTAGCGAAAGACTGATTCATATATTCCTCTTTGGCAACAAAGAACTACCTGATCTTCTCAACATAGAGATATCTGATGCAGTACAAAATTATGTAGTTGAAAGCAGGCGGTTTGTTTTCTAATCCCTTCCATGATCCTGCAGTTTTATTCTCTCCTCACTGTTAAGTCATTGTGACCTGTCACCTACTGACCAAATTATATAAGAAACACACTCCCTATGCTGTGTATCTTATGACGTATAGCTTTAAGTTATCCAAAAATATAATTAATTATATATAGTTATTGATTTACTGGCATTAATTACGCCCAGCCTCTATTGTCAATAGTGAATGGTATACCAAGTGTCATTACGTACATTATATTCTCAATCTGAGCCTTTCAGTGTCCTATTGGCTATTGATGTTTGTATATGATGATATCAATATTTTCTCATGTATATTTGTATGGTAACATATAGTTTGTAATGTCTTGTGCGTATTGTATATACATATTATTGTGCGTCTCTCCATGTCTGGAGAACCCATTGTTATTAGTAATTTTTGTACTATAGGGTAATCCAGTATAAATAAATATGTTTAAACTAAACTAAAATGTGAGGGACATTCTATTCAAGGGGTCTGATTTACACTTTGAGAAAGGATCACAGCAAAACTTTTGGCATAAGAAGCTTAAAATCAAAGGTCATGTATAGGCAATAGTGTAACTGAGGTATTAGTAATTTTTGTACTATAGGGTAATCCAGTATAAATAAATATGTTTAAACTAAACTAAAATGTGAGGGACATTCTATTCAAGGGGTCTGATTTACACTTTGAGAAAGGACCACAGCAAAACTTTTGGCATAAGAAGCTTAAAATCAAAGGTCATGTATAGGCAATAGTGTAACTGAGGTAGCCATTTTTTGTTTTCCATTAAAAGGAATGGTTTTTATGTTATTGTCTGTTTAAGCGTCTGCAAGTAACATTGATAACTTTATCAATTTTGGAGCTCAAAAAGTTGCATTAAAAGTTGTAATATTGCCAAACAAAAATGGCTACCTAAGTTATACTCTTGTCTTTACATAGCCGTTAATTTCACAAAGATTCATCCATTCAGTTTTGAGTGAGGCTTTCTCAAAATAACCGGGTCTTGTAAAAAATTGTTTCTGAGATATTCACTACTAAAGATAACCAAGCAGATTTCCCGACTTTAATTGCTCAACAGTGACATCTGATCAGGCCATTAAAAAGGATGAATAAATGCTAATCTCTTAAACTCAGTCATAACTTTGACCTATATACTTAAAAATGATATGGTGGTGCTAATCAGTCACCTGTAAAATAATCTGCTTACCTGTAAAAACACATCCGGTGAGGCTTTGACAGTGAATGGCTATCTAAACAGAGCAATGGACTGAATTTGATTTGATTAAATTAATGGACTGGTTAAACGTTAGTAAACTTGCTCTCAAGTTAAGTACATCAAAATTCATAACAGTACGTTCAAATACATATTTAAAATATCCGGCCTGTTTTCAGATAAATACAGGAACTAAGAACTTACCTCGAGTGTCAATTATTAAATATTTGGGCGTAATAATAGATGAATAGCCGACTCGGAAAGACAATACTACTAGCATATGCAATAAAATTGCACATGTCATTGATATACTTTCAATAGTTTGTCATAACCTTATTCTATGCCATTACGATAGTTATATTATGAATTAGTTCATGCATATATGTATCGTATCACATTATACAGCGGTTTTGGGATCAGCTCATAACTTCAGATTCACCTCACACCAACTGAAGGTATAAACCGTCTTGTATCTATAATAGTTTTATACAGCATCAGCGATATCTAAGTTTTTGCTTGGCGAAGGATTATAATAACCATGTGTCAGATAAGCACTGTTTCACCTGCTAAGTGAACAACATGGTTTGTATAGACTCCCGAAGCCAACATATTGCATACCCTTTTCAATAAGGATACTCTATGGTATGAGAAGAGGGAACATTTGAGGAAGAAATGGTATGTACTCTCATTAGAATATGAGCAATAACATGCAGCAGACGGAAGAATATTTAATTGATCAAGATGAGAATTGAGACAACAATCCAAGCGTAGTTGGGTACATATAATCTTAGTAAATCTTTTGCCGTGCGAATATAAATCTGGGGCAGGATCAACGGACAAAAGAATAATTTTTAGTTTAGAGTTAAATTGAGCAAGTGAAGTAGGTTGCCTTACATCCTCCGGAAGGTCGTTCCAAAGTTGAGTAACTTTTGCACCTTCTCAAAGTAATACTCAAAACGTAATTAAATTTACAAGGATTATTTTTCCTCATAAATTGTGTTTCTTGAATATTTGATTTCTAGTTTATTATGATTTCTTGAACATATATTAAAAAGGGGGCTATTCGCATATGAACTGTTGCACCTTTTCAAAGTCATACTCAAAACTGTTTAGATTATAAGGACCCTTACTCTTCATAAATTATATGCAGGTGGAGTGTGTTTATAATGTTCCAGATTCATAAATATCACAAAAACGATGTAGGCCCACTTTACTCTTTTGCTGTAAACTTTGCTGACTGACAAGTCGGAAGAACTTAAAGGTGATAGGCCTACCAGGTCTCTTTTTATTTTTGAAGTAATTAAATTTGTGTTTTGGGTGATTAGGCCTAAACATTTTGGAAAAGAACTAGTGTCTGCAGTTAATGGTGAATATTTCTAAGGTTGAGAGGACCGGTTTAAAACCACCAGTTGCCTTTTATGGGTGACGGCCTGTCTCAAGTCAGGAGTGAAATTTGTTTCTTCACATTGGTATTGGAAGATAAATGTTGATGCTTTGGCATGTCTGGAATCTCTTTGCGGTCATTGTTGGGTTCGGAATTCATGAATATGGATAATGTTTTTCAGTACTATTTAAATATTTGTGTCCTAGTTTATTTTGTGGTACATCCATTTTCAATTTTGTTTTTGTACATCGAGATGTAACTCATAATTACGGTACTGGATATGAAAATTATTTAACTAGATTGCAATGTGAAATTTGCGTTGCTTGTCAGAGTATTCCACATATTGGACTTATATTCCCTATTTTTATGCCCGAGAATATTAAAGGTGTTGTATGTGCTATTTCCTGTACAAGAAGGTCATTTGCTGAGTAACAAGTTAGACGTATTGATGTCTGTGCATTAACTTCTCCTCATCTAGAAACAAGAACTAATTTCGACTAAATCTGGCGGATTGATTTATCTTTATTTATTATTATTTTTTTGTGTTTATAGGTATTGTTGAAAATTTTGTGTGATATATTACAATTGGTTTAGTTTGTATGGTATTGGTTTATGTTTATAGCCTATTGGATGGTGGCAGAAGACTTCTTTCATATCATCTCTGATTCATTTTGGTCCATATGTTGTTTTGTAATATTTTTGATGAAAATAAATTGAATCGAAACAAATGTACGTATGAACTTGACCCAATTACCGAGGTCACGAAATCAATTTTATACAGTTTTGGAGTAAGTACACTGCACCAATTTGTGCTATGTATTACAATAGGCATGGTGATAGGTCTGTGTGAGAACGAAGCTGGGAATAGGGACCATCATTATTAATGCATTCCATACGATGGTGACAGGTCTTGGTCAGTGGTTCTTGCACATACTTAAGACTACAGGTATGTTGGTACTTGGATGAAAGCTCCTTTCATGAACAATTTAAATATGCAGTTGTCGTCTTAAATCTACGTAAACATACGGAAAAATCAGTGATTGGTATGGAATGAGTTAAAACCATGAACCACCGTTTGTCAATTTCAGTTCAGGATGAAGATGCTAAAACTCTCTCAGTTGGGATTTTCATACTGCATATGATTATGGTCTTCGGAATGAGACAAGTTGACATGCTATGTGGGACAGGTTGACGTGCTATATGGCACATGTTGACATGCTGTATGGCACAGGTTATCATGCTATGTGGGACAGGTTGGCGTGCTATGTACGGTAGGTTATCATGCTATGTGGCACAGGTTATCATGCTATGTGGCACAGGTTGACATGCTATATGGCACAGGTTATCATGCTATGTGGGACAGGTTGGCATGCTATATGGCACAGGTTGAGATGCTATGTGGAACAGGGTGACATGCTATATGGGACAGGTTGAAACTGCGCTTGGATGAACTTTAAGCATTTCCAAAGTCACCGTAGCTCAAGAATTTATATATTTAGGACACTTATATTGCATATAATAACGGTATTACACATAATAATCCTCCCTAACGGCCCAGTTGAGAAAGCACATGGCGTTGGGGCCATGATATAATTTCCAACAGACAAGACTGTCCGAATCTGTGCGTGTAAGGTGATCTGAATACTGAACTGTGGCAGCCCTCTTGTCAATCTATAAGCGTGGTATTTGACAAATTCATCTCTAATAAGGGCAGTGTATGAATGTGATAACTTAATGAAAAACTCAGGCATCATATGTGGATCTGCCAATATCCATTTATGGGTCTGTCTGACTTGCGTTCACATGTGAATGACGCGCATCTTTGATTGACTTGCTTCAATGTACGGGTTTCCACATTTGGAAGTCGACAAAAAGTTCGTATCGTATAACACGACACGGAACATGGAGACGAGCAAAGTAAATACACTAGTTAAATGTCATGAGACTATCAGTGCAACATCAGTAAACTTGTTAAGAGAACAGGTCAGTTTATGGTCATAAATGTCGGGATGTTTGTTTCAAATCAAACACACAGTAATAAATAGACACTCCAATATTAAGGCATTTAAACTGGTAGGTAGTGCGAGAAGGCTTGGTGCTCATATATCTGAGTATATGCCAATGTCGTGTCTCAGGAATAGTTCGTAGCACACAAAATGAAGACCGAGAGGGGGGGATCTCGCCGGCTTTGCCACAGATTGCCGTGTGGACGTATACAAGATAAGGAAGGCGGGATAAAATGATGCCCAGTTGCGTAGGGCAACAGGAGCAACCGGAAAGAAGATTTGCTTCAAAGCAAATTAGGGTTTGTGCCCACAGAGAAAAGTTGGTGCCTTGTACATTCAAATCGAAGTTGGAAAAGTCATATGGTAAAACAAAAAATTCAGGAAAGAAATCCTTGCAAAATAAGGTTCGGGGCATAAAAAAAAATCTGCAGGTGAAAAGGAAATGCTAGGCAGAAAGAATTTGGGATCAAACGGAATGTCAAGCGTTAGGAGACAAACACGATTTGGTCATGTAGTGAGTGAGACACTCCAGCTTATTCTAATATGTACCCATTTGTTGGCAACTTTCATTCATTTATGGATCAGTGTTGGCACTGTGGCATGAACTAATGACAAAATGGTGACCATATGGTGCATAATTGTGTTATGTCTGACATGAATGTAAACAACAAATCCTAGTGTTGTACATATAGATGGGATCGACTTCTGATGACAGATCATGACCTGTTGTATCCCTAGTCTATCAGAAATGTCTACATACTATTGTTGCTCCTAGAGGCGTCTGGGAGCTCAGCTCTGGATTAAATTGATGATGGACACACCTAAGATGGGAAGTCGGAATGACATATCTACGAATATTAGTAGAATATAGATATTCAAGATTTAAATTTTTCAAGCCCTCCCAAATACATAATTATCCAAATTCTACCACTTTTATTCGAGCACTAACCTGTCTGTCTGGCATTTCCTTTTTACCTGCAGATTTTTAAGGGCCTTATTTTGCCCCACATTTTTGTTCTTAAATTTCATGTTTCTGCCATGTAGCTACAAGACTGCACATTTCTTTTGTAGGCACTCAGACAGATGTGCTTTGAAGCAAATCTTCTTTTCTAGTTATTTGACTTTATGTATTGCTTTGGAACGTTGGCGTCAATGGGTGCTACTACTTCCATATAAACAGAACTGTTGTATTACGGTCGTGTAATTGGCCAGATTTTCCATGTTTTGTCGAAGAAAACACCACAATATGTTGCTCTTTTTCCCTACAAATAATTGCTCTGTCACAAGATTGAGCAGATTATGATAAATCTTGACTTTTTGGCCGTTCGCACAAAAATAGATACAACTGTACAGGTGTATTAAAAGAAGAACTTTTCTTCCATAAACATCGTGACACATAAGTATCAATGGGAGTAGGAGTGGTTTAGTCTTACCGTCATGCCCAAAGATGATTTTTACAATTCCATGTGACAATATGGATTTGCCCAGAGTTTGTGACATTGGACCGGTTCACAGACTGGCAAACTCGTGTCAGCTTATTCTCTGCCTTCAATGTATTGTATAATATCTTGGTATGTAGATAGATGTCCATTGATATATATATATATATATATATATATATATATATATATATATATATATATATATATATATATATATATATATATAAACATATTGATGTTCCACGAAAAACCAACTAGTGTATTGAGACGTCTCGAAAGGAGGTTCACTAGCCAAAAGAGACACACTAGTGACTTACCAAACATACTACATAAGCCATATTGCTTTTTGCACATAATATATATATATTCTGCATTAGTCTACTGGTAGCCAATCAGCTGTCTGCCTTGTAAATGTTATATTGGATCGTTATATTGGACAGCTTGAGGGAATCCCCGTGCGCGCGTGACGTCATAACGCAAATGACGTTCACTGAGGCTTTTCCCTAGCTTCAGGCAAGATGTGTAGAATTTCAATGGGAAATAAATTTTGCGATTTTACTATAGAGTGTTTCAGACTTCTATATTTATACAAGTAAAATCATACAAATTGCAGAATATAACAGATGTTGGATAGCAGGTCGTCCAATACACAGGCGCTCGTAACGTTCAGTCAGTCAAGCTTCCGTGCTAATATACGCAGGGGAGGTGGGGGGTGGGGGGGGGGTGGAGAGGAAGAGTGGGTGAAGAGGGTGGACCTGGAACATCTATGCGTTCAATAACCCACATACGGCCATATCTGCAATAAAATATTGTGTATTCATCTGTGCAGTCAATTATTTGTGCTCATAAGATGGTGGCGGATG
>OZ026623.1:8135713-8200713 GCA_964020975.1 Hermodice carunculata | reverse complement strand
CAGTTCTGTGCAGTGAAAGAAAAAAAATTAATGGCAGGTGGAGCCACTTGCAGGTTCTACTTTTCAAAGTGTAAAAGTATTATACTTATGACACCAAAACCAGTTTAGGGAGGGGGGGGGGCAGTACAGGTAAGTACAAGAATCACGCTGAGTGTCTAACATCAAGCTTCCTAACAGTGTTCCCAGCAAGAGTCTGCTGAACAAGTTGTTTCTTGCGAGGACCACGCGGATGGGCCACCAGAGGAGACGGTGCAACACTTTCTGGCGGCACTGTATATTGCTCCAGAAAGAGAAACACAGGACACCACTACTTTGCAAAATTACATAAATGGTTTCAAGGAAGCAAACGATCTTTTCAGCAGCCCGGGTATCTCACCAGAGTAAGTGAAAAACTAATAGGTAATTTGGACTCCAAAAGCTACTGGACCCGTTGCCATAAGGGCCAAGTTCGTAAAGGCAGCGAGACCTGCATTATGTAAAGCTGTTTCAAAGATTCTATTCTATTTTGGCCACCATTGAATGATTTCATCAACCCAAGGACAATGGCTGTGGCATACAAATGTTTGAATGGTCTAACACCTACGTATCTGTCAAACTTATTACATCCGGTTTCCAATACACAGCCCTGAACAACAAGGTTATCATGAAAAATGAATTTGCCTGTTCATCGACCCAGAATCAATAAATTCAAAGGTAGTTTTGTATCCGGCCCCATATCTGTGGAACAAACTGAACCTCGAAACCCAAAACAGCGAACACATTACAATCATTCATTTTTTTTTACCTATCTATCTATCTATCTATCTATCTATCTATCTATCTATCTATCTATCTATCTATCTATCTATCTATCTATCTATCTATCTATCTATCTATCTATCTATCTATCTATCTATCTATCTATCTATCTATCTATCTATCTATCTATCTATCTATCTATCTATCTATCTATCTATCTATCTATCTATCTATCTATCTATCTATCTATCTATCTACCAGCATGTCTGTGTGTCTGTCCGTCTGTCCGTCCATCCATCCATGCATGTGTCAACCCATCCATGCATGTGTCCATCCATTTATCTATCTATCTATACAGGACATGGGCTTGCAGTGTTTTAGGAAGTCCCTTTTCAGGCGCAAGCAACGTGTTCGCGTAAATTGAAGTATATACAACAAAAAGTACATCCAATATAGAGTGCATCAGGGACATATATTTGGTCCTCTTCTCTCTGTAGAGTGCATCAGGGACATATATTTGGTCCTCTTCTCTCTGTAGAGTGCATCAGGGACATATATTTGGTCCTCTTCTCTCTGTAGAGTGCATCAGGGACATATATTTGGTCCTCTTCTCTCTGTCTTGTATCTGATTTATCCACGGTACACCAATCCCCTGTGGAAATAACACTTTGCTAATGAGCAGCAATTGTTATTTGGACCAAATAAGAGCTAATCTTGAAGGTGGCCTGGTATTGGCCTGTGACTTGTTTATATTGAATAGTAGACTACACGTCAAGATTATCAAGATGACCTTCATTTTTATTGACACACCTCGTAAGTTGAAGTTGAAATCCAATAGCCCTTGTGTTCACATTAATGGAACTTAAATTGAGGAACATACAAAGTAAAAGTATTTAGAAATAGAGCTTGGGTCTACATTATCCTGATCAACATAATTGATAGCTATAATAGCATCATTTCATTCAAGCGTGCTGTTTCCAGCTGTTCTTGAAATTTTGTCAATGTAGAGACAGTAAAACATTTGTATAATGTACTCGTATTGCCAATTTGTGACTACTGCTCCATTATTTAGTGAATTGCTGTTAGCAAAACAGAAAAGATTGTAGAGTTTACAAAACAGCGGTGCTATATCAATCGTAGCACGGTCAAAACGCAACCACACAACTGACCTGCTGAAAGAACACAACTGGTGCTCTGTGCAGAAGCATGATATTTCATTTGTAGGGGTCACAGTGTTCAATTGAATGCAGCATGCTGTCTTAGTATCGCCATAGATGTAATTTAATTTTAATTCATTTATTTACATTTTACATAAAATTGAAAATGACATTTACAAAAGAAACCTTATATTTAGTTTCTAGTGTCAAATGTAAGAACGCATAACGCTCCCTAACACTTGTTTACTTTGGAAAAAAAGTGCTTAGTTCTTAGGGTCTCCCCCCCCCCCCTTCTTTGTGTGTTTTTTTTTTTTTGTTTTTTTTTTTTGTTTTGTTTATTTGTTTTTTGTTTTTTTGTTTTTTTGTTTTTTTGTTTTTTTTTGGGGGGGGTTGTTTGTTTTTTTTTTTGTTTTTTTTTTTGTTTTTTTGTTTTTTTGTTTGTTTATTTTTGAATTGCAAGTTATTATTTTTTTGTTTCGAGATCCGGTAAATATAGAACTAAAACCCCTCTGCAAACTTTGAAATACGGTTTTGCTACTAGACGTGAACCGTTTCATTTCCCATAGGAAAGTAGTGTTTACATTTTTGTTTGTTTGTTTTTATTGCTTATTTGTGATTTTTTTGTGTATGTGTGTGTGTTTCTCCGCAAAAATGGTAAAATTAAAGTTTTTTAATAAAGCAATTAAAATTTATTTTCTGAACACTTATAGACATTTTATTCTTTATAATAACTTAATCCAAATGTATACATGTCGACACTATATGGTCTATATGATCTGAAAAAAAGAAGTATAGTCTATGTAAGTATATTTATGTTGTGTTTCCTGTGTAAAGTGGTTGAAAAGACTTCCACGTCCTTAATTTATTTGGTACTGTCCTGCACCAGATGTATTTTACATGTCACAGCGATCTTTAAGAGGAGCTTCTTGCCGAATGGTTTCGTCTCTAGGCAGATAAAGGTTTCATAGATACATATGTTGGCAGAAAATAAAAGGATCCAAATGGTATCAGCCTAGCTCTCTTGTTTTTTGCATATCATTTCATCACTTCATATGTGTGTCAATGGGGCTTTGAATTGTAAAAGTTGATGTCCATGTTGAAAGAGGATAGCCTGAAGTCCAGGTCAAAACTGTGTTTTGTTGGAAGAGCCATATTGGTTGGTAAACACAGTTCTTGCGCTGTCTCCTCAGATCTTTCGCTCCACAACTTGAGAGAGGAATCGAAAGCAATTATGATCCAATTCAATAGAGACTCATATATATATATATATATATATATATATATATATATATATATATATGAGTCTCTCTCTCTTTATGTATATATACATGAGTCTCTATTGAATTGGATAATTGCTTTCGATTCCTCTCTCAAGTTGTGGAGCGAAAGATCTTGTACTTTAGTGCTATAAAATCGTTTCTGGGTGTAAGACAGCCTACAACAAACGACTTGTGCCTAGTTGAAGCGGGTTATCCTCCGCTGAAGGATTTGGTCATGTTTAAACAAAGAAAATTCTCTCAGAATATGCTAGCAGATCGCCAAGGCATTGAGGATGATCCACTCATGTTTGCCTTACAGTTATCTAGAAGTAGTAATACAAGCACAAACAAATATATAGACCATCTCTTACGTAAGGAGGACATTGTGGGTGATGGTATGAGTAGATCAAGGGACAGAATAAACAGGTCAGACAGATCTAAATTTCTTTTGTTTAAAGAGACGAGTCCATCCCTGAGCAGCCATATTGCATACAGTAAAGATTTCAGTAATCATATACCAGAACATTTAAGGATCTCATTTACTAGGCTGCGTCTGTCTTCTCACAGGTTAAGGGTAGAAACAGGACGTTGGTCCCGAATTCCCAGGGACCAAAGATTGTGTGACTGTGGATATGTGCAGGATGAAGCTCATGTTATCCAGTGGTGCCCACTTGTGGATGAAATTCGAGCCAGATATTCAAGGCATTTGTCTATATACCCAGAGAGTGTTATCAACGCCAGAGAAGAAGCCGATTTCAAAATATTTCATGAATTCTGGCGTACTTTCAATAATATGGACTTATACTGGACTGATACGCATTAATGCTGGACTTTTCATTCAGGATTTTTGGTAGATTTGAATGCCTCTCTTAAATATTAGTTATGTTATGCTTTGTCTGATTTAATTATGGTGTTACAATGTGTTTATTTTTCGCTTGTTCTGTACTCTTTTGGACCGTGTGTCAATAAAAAAACTACTACTACTATATATATCGACCAGAGAAAAATAACATGGCCTTGTCAGTAGTTTGTGCTGATATATGGTTGTCATGGCTCGACAAGTGCCCTCGTCAGTTTAAGAAACTGCTCGACATCTGATATGAAGACTAATTTGGCGCTTTGGAAATGTAGGGGGAGTATCAGCGTGAGAAATAATTGGAGATGGGGATCTGCATCTAATCCACTGTCATTAACAGCAATAAAAACCACGGAAATGACTCTGGCGTGAAATGATTGTAGATTCTGAAAATTTATAAATCAAACCCAGACACAAGATGTAAGTAAGGAAGAATTGATACATTGTATGGATCTTTTATCTTCTTTTGAATCCTGCATCATTACAGCTTCTTTATTGGCTATCATTCTTCCGGGAAAAAACCCTAGCTAGCTCAGCTGACTGACAAGCTGAGCTTGTAGGGTGGTCAGCCGCCTTTCTCTTGTTGTCTACCCGTCCATCGTTCGTCCACAATTCACAGTTTCAATTTCATCAGCATAAACGTCCAATAGATCCGTTTCAAACTGTGGTGGGGATGTACAGTAGGTGTATCTCTACCATTTATGTGTAAATGGTCATGCTCAAGTGATTTTTTTTAGCTCAGCTGGTTTGTCAGTAGTTGAGCTTATCTTATCTTATCTTATGGTCCTTCGTTCGTCGTCGTCCGTCGATTGTCGTCCATCGTCAAACAATCGATTTCTTCTTCAAAACCGTCTGCCAGATTGACTTAAAACGTGGTGGCAAATTTGTTCAATAGGTTTTACTACTGTGGCTTCCTGATTTGTAACGATTTGTTTCAGTTCGGGTACTTATCGGTACATGCACCTTTCGTATGCACTAATGTGTAAGTCAATGGGCCTTCTAATGCTAATTCACATTCTTTTTTGACTTCTTCAAAGAAACCGTCATTTAAATTGACTTCAAGCTTGGTGGCAATTTACCTTGGGTGGGTCTCTACCACGTGTGTTCAAATGGTCACTTTCCAGTTATTTTTGGATTCTTTATGATTTTTTTTTTCCAATTCGGATGCTACTCGATAAATGTACCGTCCCTATTGATTACAAGGTAAATCAACAGGGACTCGAAGGATAATTCACATTTTCGACTTCTCAGAAACCCTCATCCAGATTGACTTCAAACTTGGTGGCAATGTACCTTGGTTAGGTATCTACCAAGTTTGTTCAAATGGTCATGCTCCAGTAAAGTTTAGCTTTTTTATGAACTTGGTTGTTCTTTTATTGGACAAATTTAAAAAAAAAATCGACATCACGACTCATCCAATTGCTGTGATATGACACATCAACACATCTACGGACTGCTAGTTTTTAGTTTGTGTACATAAAGGCGCTCCAATTTTTGTATGATGTTTTTTGTTTGTTTGTTTGTTTGTTTTTTTTTTTTGTTTTGTTTTGTTTTGTTTTGTTTTGTTTTTGTGTGTGTTTTTTTGTTGTCTTTTTTGTTTTGTTTTGTTTTTGTTTTTACCTCAGCTGACTTGTGAGTCAGCTGAGGTTTTTTGAGGGTCCGTCGTCCGTCCGTCCGTCCGTCGTCCGTCCGTCGTCCGTCCGTCGTCCACAATTCACATTTTCGACTTCTTCTCAAAAACCGTCAGCCAGATTTACTTCACACTTGGTGGAGATGTGCCTTGGGTGGGTCTCTACCAAGTTTGTTCAAGTGGTCATGGTCCAGTGATTTTTGGATTTTTAATGAATTTTTTTGTTCTTTTTTAGGTAAATCTTAAAAAATCTTCTTCTCCGAAACAGCTCACCCAATTACTTTGATATCACACAGGAACACTCCCTGGGACTCCTAGTTCTTAATTTGTTCACCAGGTGGCGCTGCCGTTTTTTTCTAATTTTTTATGAATTTTTGTGTGTTATAGCTATTTTCGACTTCTTCTCCAGAACCGTCACTCAGATTAAGCTGAAACATGGTGGATATGTTCCTTGTAGAAGGGTCAAACAAAGTTGTTCACTATGTGGGAATGCTGCGGAATCCTGACTTTTAACGATTTTTTCAATTCTGGTACCTGTCGGTCAATGCAGCTTTCCTATTGATTACTATGGAAGTCAATGAGCATTCTAATGCTAATTCACATTTTCAACTTCTTTTCCAAAACGGTCATCCAGATTAACTTCAAACTTATTGGCAATGTACCTTGGGTGGGTTTCTACCAATTTTGCTCAAATGTTCATGCTCCAGTGATTTTTGGATTTTTAATGAATTTTTTTGTTCCTTTTTGTGGGCAAATCTTAAAAAATCTTCTTCTCCGAAACTGCTTACCCAATTGCTTTGATATCACACAGGAATATACCTAGGGACTCCTTGTTGTTAATTTGTTCACTAGGTGGCGCTGCAGTTTTTTTATGATTTTTTATGATTTTTTTGTGTGTTATAGCTATTTTCGACTTCTTCTCCAGAACCGTCACTCAGATTAAGCTTACAGGTGGTGGATATGTTCCTTATGGAAGGGCCAAACAAAGTTGTTCACTATATGGGAATGCTGCGGATTCCTGATTTTAGCTCAGCTGACTTGTCAGTTCATAGAGCTGTGGGGTCACAGTGCAACATACATGAATTTATACTCTTCATTATAACTTGAGAACTACTTGAACTTTGATGTTGCACTTGTAAGTGTTCTTCTATAAAG
Source organism: Hermodice carunculata (assembly GCA_964020975.1). NCBI lineage: Eukaryota > Metazoa > Annelida > Polychaeta > Eunicida > Amphinomidae > Hermodice > Hermodice carunculata. Next base: position 8,193,918 of record OZ026623.1, on the reverse strand, counting down.
GTCAGACTTACTCAGAACATGGTGTCCTTGATCCTTTCCCAAGTTCATAGAGATGCAAGTGTAATGAATGTCCAGATCAGCTGAGGCATGGGCTGTTCACACAGCCCTCTTGTTGTTTTTGCTTTGCTTTTTTTTTTTTTTTTTGGGGGGGGGGGGGGGCTTGTGGTTTTTTTTTTTTTTTTTTGGTTGCAGTTTTTGACCTTTTTGTCCTGTACTCTCACTCAGATAAAACTTGCTGGATATGTTTCCTCTGGTAGTGTCAAACGAAGTTGTTCACTAGGTGGCACTGCTGTGAATTCCTGAATTTTAATGCTTTTTTTTTAAATTCTGGCACTTATCGGTGAATGCACCTTTCTTATTGATGACTATGTAAGTCAATGGGCATTCTCATGCTCAATATCATGCATTTTCTCCACCAAGTAGCTGTGTTCTTTTTAAAGTACTCCATAGCTGAACAAGAACTGTTCATACCGGTCTATAGTTACTGACTTTTTCCTCAGGCAAATCTTTCAAATACTTCTAATTGCCACATACAATGAGCTAAAGCTCAACGCAGGTACCATAACAAACATGATATATATATATATATATATATATATATATATATATATATATATATATATATATATATATATATATATATATATATATATATATATAATCTCATGTTTGTTATGGCCTACTACAAAGTTGTGCCGCACCCGAGGTCACGTGTTCCAGCAGGGATTCAGCAGTCTCGCTGACAGCAGACGACGCTGTCGTTGCCCGGGAAATAGCCTTTAATAGTAAATCGTATAGCGGTAATTCCAGTTATCGTTACTTGCACTCTTCTGGTTATAGGCACTAGTCCGGCTACAGGTAATCTGCCGAACAGAAGGCCTATTATCTCATGTTTGGGTCGATTTTAGTACAAGAACTATAAATACCGTACCATAGGCCTAAAAGCTACAGTGCCGCGATATGATGTATCGGTACTCTGCCGGTGGTATCGGCACTATGCTGCTAGTATCGGCACTCTTCCGGTCCCATCGGTAATTGTTTTGATGAGGAGAAAAACTTTCTGCAAATGTCGTTCTTATTTTTGCATTGTATATTGAAATGTACAAATCAACCCAAACATAAGATGAAAATTTTATAGCATGTTTTGTAGACGATATGAAGTAATCAACTCGCACTGGATACCATACAGCAGAACGAGTGAGCGAAGCGAACGAGTTCTGCTGTATGGTATCCAGTGCGAGTTGATGTACTTCATATCGTCAACAAAGCACGCACGCACGCGTGTGTGTTTGTGTATGTATAATGAAGTGGACGACGTCTCGTACATTTTCAGGATTGATGGCATGCGGCTTCGGTATTCCTATATTCCTGGGCTTGGTGCTGACAAAAAGTGCGGGGACAACGACCAAAAAGAGATCTTTAGCGTTAAAAACGACATAGCTGCACTCTGCAAGAAACTGATGGGACAGCACCATGTTTACAGGCCTTTATGGGCCGCTTATGTAAGTACGACATGCCATCTGAGCAGCCTTTGTGAGTACATTGTGTACTGGGCAACATAATTCGGGATACTGTCTATGAGAAGAGGGTTGGAAAGGGGTTTCCCGTACTCCGTACTCGGGCTTTTTTATTTTTCGTAAAGCGTACAGAGAAAAAGAAATTACCGTATAGCGTACTGACAGCAAACCATGTACTCGATACTGATCAAAATTTATTATGCGTAAAGCGTAACAGCAACACATGTAATATTCATACCCATACTGAAAAAAAATGAAAATTGAGAAAGACAAAGAGGTACACAAGTTTCAGGCAAAATTGTAACAATTCGCGTTAAAATATGTTAAAGTCTGTGGCATCTTTGTGCTGACAGGTTGTACAACCATCTGAAATTTGAAAATTTATACTAGGGATGTCTTATTTTCTGTACTGTGTACTGGAGAAAAATTATTTCCTGTACTCTGTACTGGTAAATTTTATTTTCTGTACCAGTGTACCAAGACACCCCCCCCCCCCAAGAAGCATACACTTCACCATACACTGTAGGCAGGGTCAGTACACCGTACACTGTTGGCAGTGTCAGTACACCGTACACTGTTGGCAGGATCAGTACACCATACACTGTGGGCAGTGTCAGTACACCATACACTGTTGGCAGGATCATTACACCATACACTGTGGGCAGGATCAGTACACCATACTCTGTGGGCAGTGTCAGTACACCATACACTGTGGGCAGTGTCAGTACACCATACACTGTGGGCAGGGTCAGTACACCATACACTGTGGGCAGGGTCAGTACACCATACTCTGTGGGCAGTGTCAGTACACCATACACTGTGGGCAGTGTCAGTACACCATACTCTGTGGGCAGTGTCAGTACACCATACTCTGTGGGCAGCCTTTGTAAGTACATTGCCTGCTGGGCAACATAATTCGAGATACTGTCTATGAGAAGCATACACTACACCTAGCCTATATGAACAAATCGTATGCTGTATTGGCTGAAGCCATGTGGTGTGATGGACTCATCTTTATTATTATCACTATTATCTTCATTAAGACCTCCGCTAGGGAGAAATGAATAAGTACGAATAAAAGAAAAAAGAAAAAAAAAACATGCCAGTTACATGACCTGGAATTAAAGTGCTCTGTTCAAAAGACTGGTGAGAATCTTTATGTATGTCCTGGCACAACTTAAAATCTGTTATAAATTCAAATTGTACGGGGACAAATTACAATCGCAATTTGTACCGGGACAAGTTACGATCGCAATTTGTACCGGGAATCTCACGTATTCTGTGTAGACAACCTGATAGTCAGTTGCTTAAACTACATTTAAGACACAAGTACCTCCAGACCTCTTTCTTTCTGTCCTGCTCTAACAGTTTTTTGAAAGTACATGTAGTATAAATCTAGCGCACAAATGATCACGTGCTACAATAATGGTGAAACCTATAAACCCCAGAGTAAAGACGACACAAGTACTGCATCAATCACGGACGACATTACAGGTCTTGGACCAGTAACCTAGGCCTAATGCATTTACATGTTAAAATAGCGACATTCGCTGGCTTATTTCTCCTATTTGAAACGTAAAACTGCAACTTCCTTGGCATTCTGCTTCAAGTTTATACTGGTAGCAGCAAGTTAAAACCAAGAAAATGGGGGGGTCATGTGATTAGATTTTTTTTACAGGTGCATTTGTGTACCTTACCTCCATGATTGACCGTTCTGCGCCAAATATGTCTCCAAAAATACACAAAGTTTTCACTTGATTTAAAATATTTCTAGAGTAGCAGTGCCTTTCCAAAACTCACAGTTGATAAGTATTTTCCTATCCAAAATGATGATGGGACTTAATTTGGGATGCCCTGCTCCTGTGATATTAACATCCAATAGACACAGCAACAGTATTCAGTACTCGATCAAAAGTTGTGGATCAGATGACCCGACCTTGAGAAGTTACTGGTCCAAGACCTTACATCAGTATTTAACCTTGTAAAATTGCTGGGTATTTGTTCTCTATGTGTGTATCATTTGAACCGAGGGTATACTTTGTCTATCTTTACTGTCAACATATTTTCTTTTGTTACTTCTAGGCAGAGAATTGTAATGTTAAAAGAAGACAACTGTTTTTATTATTAGCTGAGGGTTGACCTTGCGGTAAATTACACCCACTTGGAGGGGTGCATTTTGCTGTGACCAAAGAGGGTATCTCTACCCTCCTTGCTTGGACAGAGATTCCACGCTATGTCAATATTCCTTTTAATGCAGGCAATGGTTTGTAGCTGTTGGCTTTGTGTACGTACATAACAAGCTATGTATTTTAAGATGTTGTGCCGGACTAAACTGGTGCATAAATTTACGATCTTAAATTTCCAGGTGAGTGATGCAACGTGTGGGAAGAGCTCCGACCACAGAGTGATATTCCGCAAAGACAATGTAACGGACGATTTCAAATGGGAGAGACAGCGGCCTGGCAGAGGTTACGTTATATCAATACACTGCATGGGTAGTCAACGCTAACTGCTGCCATCCTCCAATTTTTCCCACAATCCTCTGTTTTGGTGACATGTTGCATTAAAGAGTTGCATTCTTCAACCAGTGACGGATTGGTTTGCCACAATCTGGACGCAGCACGAGCCTCAACTTTTGGGAGCCAATCTTAAAGGATTTGTATACGTCACATGTGATTCGTCACGTGACTTCACAAGAGAGGTCCCTGACCAGCCATCACAAAAATGGAGTGCGCGTGGTTATTTTTTTTCCTCCAAATTGTTAACTTCACTTCTAGGTGTCGGGTTTCGTAATCCGGGCGCCAATTTTGTTTATGGTTGTTGTTGTTATTTGTTACATGGATCTGTTTACAGAAGCCTTAACGTGGCTCTGATTGAATAAGCCTGGTGTTCATATGTTATATATTTTCATAAACCGGTAGGAAAACGTATAGTTACGTAAACACATCGTTTTCGCCAAACGGTTAACCAGCATACGTTATTGGTACCCACTAGTCATATTGGAAAGGTATGGGTAGATTGTATGGTCTATCTCATTAATTTAGCATGGTGCGTATTTCAAAAGATATGTCAAGTTATATGCAGTCTTGGTGGTTACATAAAAAACCAAATAAATAAAATTTTATGTTTCATAAATATATATGGGATCTAGGTAAAAATATAAATGAGACTGAGGTAACAGATATGAGCGATATGACCGCCCACAATGTAAGATCCATTGAAGGACACTGATGAAGTTAAGTATTAACGAGGCGTGGAAAGCGACGAAATAACAGAAACTACAAGTTCTACACAAAAGGTTCTTGCCCCCCAAAAACATGTATTATATCATGAAGATGGGAACATTCAAATTATCCAAGGTAAAGATGGTAATGGATTAGATGTCTGTATACGCCACTAAGATATGTGTAATGGAATGTAACTATTCAGAGACAATGACCCAGCCTGTAAGTACGTGAGAAATTCACAGTATCATGTTGAAAACGGGCTTGCAGTGCAACTTCTATTTTCCATTTAATCCTGGATGAGATACCCCTAAATCGGACCCTTTAGGTCCTAGCACTCTCTAATTTCCAAATGATACATTTCAAGTTACGTCATTTGACAGCATATACTCCTCTCAAACTTATGGTAATTCTGTTGAACTGCGGAAAATATTTCGTGACAAACACTACAGAAGTGCTAGAAACTTCTTATAAATAAAATAAAAAAATTTGAAATTTGAATATTGGAAAATATGTCAATATCGGTATTATAATATTGATTCATACACCGATGTTAACATTTGTGCAAGGTTTGGTTGTCTTCATTTAGTAGTGAATTGTTCTATGCTGCAGTACCAATCCTCTTCATTTGGTATATGATCACGTATCTACCCCAAAACTTTATCCCGTCAGAAATTATTAATCCATTTATGTTCCTCTGGTCTGGAGACCAAAGGAGCCCCTCTACTGGCTGCCCTCCTTGTCAGTACTTAACCTCTGATAGAACCCAATCATATCACTTTTCTGTTTGGCTGCTTTTCTCTACTGGCTGGCCTCCTGGTCAGTACTTAACCTCTGATAGAACCCAATCACATCCCTTTTCCCTGTGGCTGCTTTCGCATCCATGTGGTTTTTCTACTCTGTAGAGCTGCGTACAGAGTTTTGACTTTCTTTGTTTTTGATAGCTCTTCTAATCTGCTTTAATTTGGCGGATGTGAACCAGTGCAGTTTCTTCCATAAGAAGGTAGAAGTTCCATAGGGAGCTTCTTCCATAAGAAGGTAGAAGTTCCACAGGGAGCTTCTTCCATAAAAAGGTAGAAGTTCTATAGGGAGCTTCTTCCATAAGAAGGTAGAAGTTCCATAGGGAGCTTCCTCAATAAGAAGGTAGAAGTTGCATAGGGAGCTTCCTCCATAAGAAGGTAGAAGTTCCATAGGGAGCTTCCTCCATAAGAAGGTAGAAGTGCCATAGGGAGCTTTTTCCATAAGAAGGTAGAAGTTCCATAGGGAGCTTCTTCCATAAGAAGGTAGAAGTTCCATAGGGAGCTTCCTCTTCAACAACCTAACTTTGCTGGTGCATTTCCCACATTGTCCTTTTTTCCTGAAGATGGCATCTTGTAATGGCATTGGTAAAAAAGGAATGCCAGAGGACACAGTGGCAAGTTGGGACAAGCACCAGCATTCTCGTCATAGTTTGGAGGCTAATTGAAGGACTATATGGTCCAAAGCAAACTCCTGCAACGTTTTGAGAGATTGGCCCCAGGGATACTGGCTAAAGATTGCCGTAGCCAATCACAGAATTGAACAGAAGAAAATCTAATAGGCCCTGATTCCGGCCCTGTCCTCCTGCTCACTTACAGGACCTGTCACCTGCACAGCACCAGTCCCCGTCACTGTTATCAGTATAGTGACTGTGAGGGTCCCTTTGGGTACTGTCACTGCACTAGCAGTATCCACCACCACCATACTTACAGAAGTAGTCACATGGACCTCTGCTACAGATGGTTTAGCTCAATGATCACAAGCACGGGCCTCAGTGACTGTGGCACATGGCTTCATGTGCATCTCATTGCATGCAATAGTGGCAGAGATGACAAGCCAGCACCTGTTGGTTTATTTTAAAATGAAGGCATCATTACAGAGCCAGGTACAGCTCTTGCTGAAGACCAGTCGCCTATGGTTCCAATTCCATCCCCATCTGCAGCCTCAGCTTCACATTCAGTTGTTTCTGTTCCTTCCCCCTCTGCAGCCTCAGCTTCACATTCAGTTCTCTTCCTTCCCCCTCTGCAGCCTCAGCTTCACATTCAGTTTTTTCTGTTCCTTCTCCCTCTGCAGCCCCAGCTTCACATTCAGTTCTTTCTGTTCCTTCCTCCTGGGTTGATCTTGCTTGGGAAAGGGAGAAGAGAAGAGATCACTGGTACCACCATAAGCCCAAAGAGCAAACAAGTGGGTGAGGTCCTACTCCTAGCCTTGTGCTTCATTCCTGGAGTTCCACTCCATGTCCATGGGACTCCCTAAATCGTCAATGCAAAGTTTAAGTCAGTATGTGTCATGCAAGACAAGGTGACAGCCACTGTACCCACCGTCTCCCTGGGATATTGCTTTGCCATTACTAGGTATATAGATATCCTCAGAGGCTCATGCAAGCTGGCATTTTCAGTTATACTCAGTCGTCACCAAGCCGCTGAAGCCAGAACTGTCATAGGATGAGTAGAAATCAAGTCCACGAAGCCAGTACCTGTATACAGACTGTGAGCACTTCCTGCATCAACATCAGCGGCTGCGGCCATTGACCAGCCTGAATATGACAGCAGGAGATGGTAAAGGACACGCTCTGCCTGGTCACCACTTGTCTCCATGCTAGTAACAGGTGGCACAAGGACAGCAGTGGTGAAGACCGAGATGGGCTATATGACACTACTGCGACAGCTCACAAAATATACTTAATTGTCAACCACTTTGACACTAGGGTGTGGTGTGGCTAAAGAGGCTGTGACCCTACGTGCCAGAACTAATGTCTATGAAGAAAGAGGAGCAGGAGCAAGTGGCAACATCTTTCTCTTTGTATGTCAGGGACCAGGCAAAGGCCATGTCCGAATAGTTTGTGGCTTCCATGGTCAGTTGGTCTCACAAGTTGAGCTCGTCAGAAATGCTTCCCAAGCCTCACAGTCTCCCAAAGGTGTACAGTGAAAACTTGTTATAATTACACGATTTCCCGAAGAAATGTGTCTGAATAACTGAATATGTCAGATAAATGAGTCAAGTAACAAAGAAAATAAACTTTTTCCTGTGAAAATTTGTCTCATTATATTGAGTATGTCGGATGTTTGTGTGTTGTTAAAATGAGGTTTCGCTGTACCAAGTTTAGGCTTCTGCGTAGGACCTTAAGCCTGGTAAAGGTCAGACGGACTTGGGTACCTTATGCCTGGGAATGAAGTTTCCACCCAGTTTTCCCCCTTCCACAGAGGATAAACAAAGAGATTATCACAGACATACAGATCGTCCTATTGGCCTTGTCCTGATCCCACCTTCAAGTCCTAACCCAGAGCCAAATGCTATGATGCCTTGCTTACCACTTGGGTTCTAATGAATGCATTGACCTCAGTATGATAGGCCAATTGGTGCCGTCCAGTGCTCTGTCATTCCACCATACCCTCCACAAGGTTCAGTTAGGGGACACGTTCTTTGGAGTGGAGTGTTTTGAGATATAATTCCTCTGACCTGGAATTCAAATGATCTCCGTCCCCTGCTATTTTGTTAAATCTACCAAATGTAGTGGATGGGTAATGTATGATGACACAAATCTGCACAATTTGTTATAATTTTCATATTTGTTAGTAACACATGTTCTTAACTATCTACTACATAAAAGCTTACCTCGCCAACCTTGCACTAGATGATTCCGAGGTTAGTTCTTTATAAGTGACTGCTGTGATTGGTCAGTATCGCAGGTCTAGTATGGGACAAACAGGCCAGCCGGTACAGGTCGCCACCTTTGCCTCCAGGCAAGAGGAACACATATCGAGAGACATTTTTAGATGAGATAAAGTATTGGAGTAGACAGGACTTAAACAAATCATATATCAACCGTAGTGTACAGGCAAGTGTGGCTAAAGTGAAACAACTGGAAAATCTCCTATTGGAATTACAGAGGGATATATGACATGCAGGGTTTGATTTAAAGGTGTTTTATCAAGACTGAGGTAGAATGTAGCAGTAAACTGCAAAACGATAAATGTGGGGAAGGCGCTGCTCTTCTACAAAAAGGGCTCCATGGAACACCTTGTCATAAAAACTTTGATGATAACGATAGATGTGATGCACACAATACAGTGATCAATATTATTTAAACATGCTAAACATGGGAATACAGATCGATTTGTATAATAGACTTAATTGTAACTCAATTAGTATTGTAGGGAGCCGCCTTGACAATGTGTTAATCACACCACCTAAGATATCACCTAAGATATCACCTGAGATATCACCTAAGATATCACCTAAGATATCACCTAAGATATCACCTAAGATATCACCTGAGATATCACCTGAGATACCACCTAAGATATCACCTAAGATATCACCTAAGATCACTGTATGGCCAGCAGATCATTCCTACCTGAAAGTATATCTGCATTGAAGTACACCTCAATGGGATTTGTGGTCAATTTTATTGCATGATTTAACTGATTAGTCTGCGCAAGGAAAGTAAATCATGGTCCAATTGATTGTTATTGGTCCAATATACACAGCATGGCGGTAGAAACACTGCAGAGAATAGGATGGGGATATATGGTCAGACAAAAGGGATTTCACCTCTTCTTGTTGAATAATACATGTGGGACACTGAGAGTCATGAAGCTGCCAACCTTGTCGATGTTATCAACGGTGACGTAAGACACAGTAACTCCGTTAATGTGCATGTTTCAAGAAGACCCAATTAGGATGTTTTTGCAAGTCACGCGTTATAACAGCATTCTGTGTATCCTATGAACATAAGAGAAAGAGACCAATTAGAGTACTTGTCTACAGTGCCGCCAGAAAGTTTTGCACCGCCGCCTCTGGTAGCCCTTCTGCGTGGTCCTCCTCGGGTACAACTTGCACAAGGGACTCTTGCAGGGAACACTGTTAGGAAGTTTGATGTTAGTCACTCAGCATGATTCTTGTACTTACCTGTGCCGCCTCGCCCCTCCCTAAACTGGTTTTGGTGTCAAAAATATAATGTTTATTGCACTTTGAAAAGTAGGACCTGCAAGTGGCTCCACTGGTGACCCCCCAGAGTTTTGGAGCAAGACTCTCTGCCGGCACTATACGTCTAACTTTATTGTGCTTCCTGCGAGGAAAACCCGTTTTATGTTCAGGATTTTTACAAAATTTTTCCTCTTTGTTTCAATTTTCTCAGATAATGGTGTGGGATCTGTATTGCACTCTCAGTTTGCAGAAATTGATTTTCATGTATGCCAAGGTTGCATTTTCAGTGCTAGAATTTCGCAAAATTTTGCAAGAATCTATTTGGATTTTTGTCGATTAGTTTTCTTTTTAAAGAAAAACAAGTTTAGGAGAATCTTTACGAGAATGGATTCTTGAATCCTCGCCGAAATTCTGGCCCTGATTTTTATTATTATCCCCTCGTCTTGATTCGAGTTGCTGTATCCTTCAACTCCAGAGCAGACGAAGTACTGTCTCCCCACTGATTGGTAGGCCGTCTAAAGACCTATCAAATAAATTTCTTGTTACTCGTCGCCGACTGCTCCATTTTGTTAAGCCACAATTTGAATTTAATTTAGCCAAATCAAACAGGATGTCTTTTATAATATTTTATATAAAATATCCCCGCCCGCCCAATATTTTGTGAAATAAAGGATGTGAAACAGGGAGTAGGGCCTAAGTCCACATTTGTGTACTTTAGAACAAATTGTGAATTTGGAGTGAAACACTGCTGCCCAAGTGATGAACATCCGCATTCTGTCCCAAAGCAACAAGAGAACCCCAATCCACTCTACTTCATCGCACTCTGTCCCTATGGCAACATAAAAACCCCAATCCACTCTGCTTCACCTCACTCTGTCCCTATGGCAACATGAGAACCCCAATCCATTTGCTTCACCACACTGTCCCGATGGCAACATAAGAACCCCAATCCACTCTGCTTCGCCGCACTCTTTCCTGCGAAACCAGGAATACACCGTGTATGGTGAAAAATACACGAGATTCGGTTTGTTCAGCCCACAAATTCACCTTCAAGGTCTAATAACATGGGGGGGGGGGCGAAATAAATTAGTGATCGTCCTGCGAACGACTTAGGAGTCTCTAATGATCATAAACTTGATTTCTTTGGAGAGGATTGAGAAAATAGCCTGTGGCTAATACAAATCTCTCTCCTCAAGTATAAACAAGTACATCGAGATTATACAAATTACATAATATGTCTGAAAAAAACAACAACAAAGGAGTCTTAGGAGTCTATATAGCATCTTTAGAAAGGTCTTATACTGCAGCCACGATATGAGTTCTGTCTGAGCATGCTCCCAAAGAGTGCTCCAAGTCTCACACTATAACCAAGGCATGACAAAGGCCCAAACTTATATCCCAAATGTGCTCCAGGCCTAAGCGTATAGCCACACTGTGTTCAAGGCCTAAGCGTATAGCCACAACATGATACAGGCCACTATGTGCTCCAGGCCTAAGCGTATAACAACAATGTGCTCCAGGCCTAAGCGTATAACAACAATGTGTTCAAGGCCTAAGCGTATAGCCACAACATGATACAGGCCACTATGTGCTCTAGGCCTAAGCGTATAGCCACATTGACAGTATCATCCAAGTCTTAGGGTAAAGCCTCAGTATTATTTAAGACTATTAAAAAGCGTAATGTTATAGGATGATGCAGGCCTACTGTATAACCCTGTATAATGTACACTTGCCATTATGGCTACATTATGATCCAGGCCTGAGAGTACAGCCAGAATGTTACACTGGTCTGAGAGTACAGCCAGAATGTTACACTGGTCTGAGAGTATAGCCATAGGCGACAGTATCATTACAGTATTTTAACTGAGGTTAAGAGCATCGTTTTGTTGTTTTACTGTTCTCTCACAAGGTATTATTAGGTGTAAATATTATGTGCTCTACATAGAGTGTGAATATTTGAGTAGATTAGATTATACGGGGTAGACCTACCTTGACATAATGTTGAGTAATATCTGCCTTAGTGTATCTCTGCAATTCGTGAAACAACAGAAATCTGCAATTAGCAATCGTGTTTAGGTCATCAATACGCTCTTTGTTGTTGATGCTCCTCAAAGGAAGGGAAATCATAATATAACATTTGGGTTTCGCCTGCAAAATGATTTTATTGACATTTAGGCCTAGTTGTAATTATCCATAATCTACTATCAAAGAATGAACTCATTACACTGTCAGACAATGGGCTTATTTTATTTATTTTTTTTATTTCAATATATTATACTGTCAGACTATGGCCTTATTATAATGTCAGACAATGGTCCTGTTACACATTCAAACTTTGAGATTATTACACAATCAGACTATGGGCTTATCACACTGTCAGACTATGGGCTTATTATAATGTCAGACAATGGTCGTATTACACACTCAAAACTTGAGATTATCCCACTGTAAGACTATGGGATTGTCACAGACTATGGGATTGTCACACTGTCAGACTATGAAATTATTATACAGTTTGACAATAGACTTATATGTGGCAATTCTTTTTGTGCCTAAAATAAACAAACATTTGTCGTGGAAATGTCCAATAAATCAAGACAACCCGTCTTTATGTGCTTTTCCGGTGCTTGTATGGGGGACGGGGGGGGGGGGGGGGGGGGCTGGACCTTGTGTATAAACTACGGTGCTTTATATTTTATTGGTGCCGCTGGCAAAGTTAATCTGCCGAAGTTTCCCCTTGATGAACCGAAAAGCAGGATCAATAAAATAGAGTGATCTCGCTCATGCTTAAGGTTGTGTGGCACATTATGTCTGACATATATACCGTACGACTTATTTATACCTACGGGCATAAAAGAGAGTTTATATGGCCTGTGTGGTCATAGCGTTCACAGGTACTGTAGTACAGTCAGTTACAGTTATGAAGCAGAAACAGATGAGGGTTATCTGGACAGGCCGTGCCAGATAAAGTGTAACGTGCATAAAATATGATTTGAGTGCAAGTGTCATATTTTAGTTTTTGTAATGCACTAGCAATGACGTATAGTCTTACTGCCCAAACGTTCAGTTGTTCACACTGGCACATTGGATCAGAACAACGATTCAAAAATCGGATGGAAAACCCACAACCCACTGTGTTCTTTCCAGACACCGACTTTTTTCAGTGGGAAGTACAATGGGATAAACCTTGAAAACAAAGGACGTTATCGGCTAAGAGGTCACGTGGCACTAATCTTTTATGTGATTGCCGCTAGAGATCAGGGGACCCTCTTTATCGTTCTTCCGTGCAAACATTTTGTGCATGTTTTATTAGTATTATCAATGCAGATTAAAAGTACTGATTAAAGTAAAACAGTATGTTTTTGTTTATGATTTATTTGTACGATCATGATCAAAGACATGCCAACCTATGTGACCGGCGTCCAATTCAAATGATGTAGAGTGTTTTGGCCTCAAAGTATGTAAACATCGTAACTCGAATGTGCGGAATATTTGAAGATTATAAATTGTACATTGCCATAAACTAACATTTACATAAATAGAAGTTTAATGTTTTTTTAGTGATAGTAGAAAAAGGTCAAATTATGTGGTGAAGCCACATGTGACAAAGGTCCAGGGCGTTCCTGCATATTAAATGACGGTTAGGACCCAGGCTTTTCATACCCTTGCAACTTCAACCCGCGTTAAAAATGAAGCGGCATACAGCCTTTACCATGACGGCCGGAAAAGCAAGCACTGTCCCATCAAGAAGTCACCAATGGTTGTATTACCTGGTATTACTACTTGCACTTTGCAGGTTGTTTTATCATGGCCAGTAGATGATCCCTACTCATGTTGGTTCATTAGGTCAAAGTTCATGGTCGTGATGGTGTTGGAGGCCTATTAACTAGTGTGACAACAATAACTTAATACTCGTAGGTACGGTATTCGACCTCTAAAAATGCTCAAACATGGCCTGCAGTAAGAAAAAAAAACTTCATTGACTTGTGGGTCATGCTGTGGTCACTCACTGATTAACAAGGGCGAGTGGGTGCATATAGGCGTTACAGACATACGGGTCTTGTTCAGGCACATTTTGTTCTTGTAGGGAATTTCACAATAATGTGAAACTTACCTCCCAGATGAATGCAGTCAGGATCAAATCTGTTGTTCGCCCAAATGGTCAAAGGTTTTACCATCACCAAGGGGCAGCACATTGTGGACATGCTATTTAATGCATTGCATCCTAGCTCACTAGGTGGGGCTTTGGTTGCAGTCATTTAACCTCACCAAGTGGGGCTTTGGTTCCAGTCATTTTACCTCACCAGGTGGGGCTTTGGTTCCAGTCATTATACCGGTGAATAATCATTTTTCATTTGACCATTCCATGCAAGACGTGTAGAGTTTGCAAGTCCATGTCAAACGTAATTTCTTTTATGAAATAAGTTGCATTGAGATGGATGTGGACACCAGGGTACAGGCGAGGGGGGGGGGGGGCAAATTGAGTTTTCGGGATACCAGTAGGTTGTGCTCTGATGAAATGGTCTCAAGTGAAGGATATGTAAACCAGGCAGACTGATGCTTCATTTGAGCGCACTGTTTGCCCCGAGGGAGCATTGGAAAGAGCAATGTCTTGGTTCACGGAGTCTCAATACTGTCAAAGATGCAACAAGTTTGTTACCTTGGACATCGAGTATCTAAGGGGTAAACAGAGTCTAAAACAGCAGCATTTGGCTGCATTTTAAGCGTAGCTCGTTCATTGTCGAATTCAACCGAAGTCGATGTGCTTTGAATTCGCGCACTGAAAAAGCTAACGTGCCAGATATAAAACTACAGTCACCGTTAAGACCGACCAAAGGATTTGAAAAATAGGTTCGGTAATGGTCATAATACAGAAAAAAAAATCATGAAATGCGGCTGTGAAAAAAAGGTTGTGAAGGTGTAGTGTTTCATTTATGGAATCTCTACGTCGCGGGATTTTGTGCATTTTAAGGATGGAAGAATCTGTGGAGAATATATTAAAACTGTTACGTACAGGGTACAAGGCCATTCCAGTCGCAGCGGGTCTCCAATGGACAGAGGCAAACAGTTGATCCGACCAAAATGGATTGTATACGTAATGTGAACACTTCAGAAAAGAAAAATTATCCCACACGCTTTAATGTGTTTCTGTCCTTTCGCAAAAATGAGCGGATGTCTGGGTAAAAGTTGTCCACCAATTAAGCGCGCGGTGTATCTGTATTTCACAGGGAATCAGTTGATGTTCCTCTTTCAATGGTAAGACCGATCGTATGCATGTGTGTGGTGCGTATTGTAGTAGAATTGAAACGGCTTGGATCACCATTGATACATTGTTAAAGACTTGATTACAAGCTGTATAACCTTGCACATAATTTGGGAAATGCTTCAGACTTGAGTATTATATTCTTGTCAGTTTTTTTAATTAGAACACAGTTAGTCATATTGTATGAATTGCGTTGAGTTTACTTGAAGCATATGGACTTAAGATCCTGATTTAGCCTTCGAAGTTAAGAAGATAAACAACAAAAATTCTAAGTTATCTATACTAATGGAACCCTTGTAAGGCACGAATTGCACTTGAGAAGTCTGTGTGCGCCACTAAGTGCCCTGTGAGGGCTTGTTATTGAATCAGTGCGTGGTTTTCCAAGAAAGTCACGCCTTCCCCTCATTGTAGTCTTACAGTTGAAGTGGTTTTGATAAGTCCATTATTCTTGAGTGTGTTTGGCAGATGGTATGGGTTCAAGAGGCCATAACCCTTTCTCTCTCGGATCCACAAAATTGCCCGGATGTGAAGTGTCGAATAGACAAGTCTTAGATTAGGTTTTTTAGCTTCTTGTGTAAACAAGGAATTGTTAACTTGTATTGCTGAGCGGGAAAGGGTTATAGGGACCAAACTCTTACTTAGTTGCAGAATATTTTTATATGTGTACAATTTATAAATAAACACAATCTGAACTTTATGTCTTCTTGCTTGTCTTGTTTTTACAACGAACTTGCTTTACACAAAATGGCTAAAAACTGCAAATAAATGACATCAATGCATATTTAAGAAATTACTCTTTTTTGGCACGCCAATGTTCAAAGTTAAAAAAAGTCCCGGCAAATCAGATGCGCTGTGTCTGCTTGGCCAATCGGAAAACTTTGGCATTTTAACTGTGTCAGAGACATGGTTCAACAATACTTATATTAATGAGCTATGTAGTGAGAGAAGGCCGTCATTTACCATTGCACAAAGATAGAACTACTGACAGTGGGGAGAGATCATAATTTACGTTCGAAATAACTTGCTCTTCACGAGAAGACCGGATTTAGAACCCAGAGACAATACAAGTTTTTGGATTGAAATCTAATCCGTACATGGGCCCGTCCTTTTAGGCTCACTCTTGGGATCCTGATCAATGAAATGCCGAGAGGAATTTTTTGAACGGTGTGGAAAATTCCATAATTAGCGGCTTAGAAACGAGTTCTAAAATCACCTTAGCTTACTGCTTTAACGATAGGTATCACAGATGGAAAGTGAACACTCTCAAAGTAAACTTGAGCCACGCTTGTTGAGCTTCTGACTGGACTGGGAACGATCTGTTCCAGCTGATAAAGAGCCGATCCGTTGTAGTGACCTTTGTGAAAGTATTTTTCAGCTTATGGCCAATAACTCTCTTGCGTACATTCTGATGAACTACAGGTGTCTGGGCATCTGTTACAACTTCGGAATATTCCGGTATTTATCATACCATATCGTTACTACCTCGGAATATTCCGGTATATGTCGTACCATATTGTTACTACTTCGGAATATTCCGGTATATATCGTACCAAATCGTTACTTCATAATACTGATGGGTCTTGCAAGCCAAAATGCAGGACTTGAAACGTGAAATGCAGGACTTGAAACGTGAAATTCTTAACGCATTGAGTTTACCACTAAAGCTGTATCATTTTGCAGTGGCTTTGATATTTTTGATGAAATAAACGATATTTTTCTTTTGGTGTGATCCCTTCATTGACACATACAAACAATTTAACACTTCCCGCGAAATGGTTATGCGTCCAAAATGTACATGTGGATCACCTGTGAAATAAGAAAACTAATAAGACAAAAGAATCGAGCCTGGAAAAGATACAAACGGTCTGCTAACAAAAAGTGACTATACACTCCAGTCTATTCACTACATTTAGAGCAACTACTCCAATCATACAAACACAAACGCGATGTTGTAGTTCATTTGTTAAGATGGTCGACCAAGTTATACTTTGCCGAAATCCGTTCATAGCTGAATCGAATATTACCCGACAAACGATGGTGGAATCCCAGTAAATTTATACATTATTCCAAAAATCCACCAAGCAAGTCTTCTTCTGATTGAAAATGGTAATTTCATTACCAGTACCATAGACAAATGCAATATTTTCAACAGGTATTTTACCGAGCAAGGCAAAGTCACATAGAATAATGATCCTATAGCGTTACCTTAAATTTTGCTTTCGCACTGAAGCACGTTAAAACACACCTGTTGATGAGGACAATGTCTTTAAAATACTCAGGTCTCTCGGTTCTGCATCTGTCCTGATGGTATCGGGATATCGTTTATAAATACAGCTTCCGGTAGCTCTTCCTCGTGAACAAAATTGTTCAATCACTGTCTCTGTGTATCTTGTTTCCCAATCTTTTGGAAAAAGTCAAATGTCTGCCCGGTGTTTGATATAGTGGGCTGTGTGAACAGCCCGTGCTCAAATGACCTGAGCTTGTCCACAAAGTCATGATTGCAACTGAATAGACCTGTATTGAGCTTTACTTGAGTGTATATAACATTTAGAAGTATTTCATTGTAAGATTTGCACAAAGAAAAAAAATCATTAAACTGTGAATAAGCATTAGAATGACCACTGACTTACATGGTATTCAATAGGAAAGGTGCATTTACCGATTAGTACCCAATTGAAAAAGAAATCGGTAAAACTCAAGAATCCACAGCAGTGCCAGCTAGTGAAAACCTTTATTTGACCATTTCACATGTTGCACATGTTGGTGTTCTTCCATAAAGGTCAGACTTACTCGGTATATGGTTGACCTTGATCCTATCCCAAGTTCACAGAGTCACAAGTGTAATGAATCTCTAGGTCAGGTGAGTATGGGCTGTTCACAAAGCCCTCTTGCTTGGGATTTGCCCCCAAAAAGACCCCTCCCCCCCCCCCCAAAAAAAAATAAGTAATAATCTCCCAAAGAGAAAACACTAGAGCGTGATGATTTGAATAAGTTTGGTAGAACGGACGGACAACTGAGTCTCCTAAAAGTTCAGCGTGACTAGCAAGTCAGCTGAGCTAAAAGTGGAAGGTTTTTTATCGTATTCTCTATAATGTCTTGTATGAGTATAGCATGTGCAGTGAATTGTTGACTTCTAAAGATTCGAACTTTAAAGCCAAAGATTCAAATGTTATTCAGCTGATTTGCATTTTTCGTGAAAGTTCTAACGGCCTGGAAGGGAAAATGAGGCATGTGTGGTTTTCCTTGGTATTTCTAAGGCCTTCGACCGTGTCAGCAATGATGGTCTTATCTTCAAATTGAAATAACTCGGTATCCAGGAACAACTTTTAGGTTTGTTAACTCATTCTATCCTAATGACGCTTTTTCCCGCTAATATCTAAATGTCGTCTGCTAATTGTATTTTACTACTTTAGGGTTTATTTTTCAAACTTTTGGCTGAAACGTGCATAGAAGATCATTCCAAATTATATACCTGTGATCAACAGCATTCCTTGGCGCGCCAAAGAAAGCTGTTGTCTCGGTCTTTTATCAGGATGGAATGAGTTAAATAATAATATAAATTTTCCAATCAATTTCAGAGGGTACCAAAAGGAGGCAAGTCTTCTTCTTCTGTTCACTGCTGCCTCGTGGTAGAAAGATACGAGTATTACCTTATGCCCGAAAGTCCAAAGTGTTTTCCGATTAGGCTGTATCTCAAACATTATAGGCTTTATTGACTTGTTACAGGAAAAACAGTGTATATGAGGTAAATAATACAGATAAAGAGAAATGTGTTGATGCAAACCCAAATAACCAGAAATCTCTACAAACTTGAGGAAAATGCACGTCAATTTATGTGTGACATCCGTGGCACGGATGCAGAGTGTCCACATAATTAAATGAACACCAAATTGACAGGTTAAACTCTCCTGCATAACCTTTCTTGGTTTTGCTGGTAAAATCAACCATATTTGATTTACTAAATACGACCATCATGAATTCTAATGGTGAAACTTTAGTGCCTGCAAGCCAGTAAACTTAATGATGTTAAACTCTGTTAAGACACATTGCTATTGAGGGGTTAAAGGGGTTTCGCGATCACTTTTGAGAAAGTGTGCGTCACACGGGTTTCTGTAATTTTCGGCCCAAAGTCACCAAACAATAAAATATATTTCCTAAAAAAGCAGAATATGAAAATTATTTGAGTGCCCAAAAGCAAAATCAGGCGGGTATTCAAGCGACAAAGGGCATTTTCTGAGTAGCCGCTGCTATGACTGCCGCTAGCTTGACCTTTGAACGTGGATCGTATCCAATGCTCCAATACTTTGGATCGATTTTATAATTCTGGTCTCCCATTTGACATATATATATATATATATATATATATATATATTGTTCTGTTCCACCACTTTGGTATTTCTTCTTAGGTAGCAGGCCAAAATATGACGGAGTAGTAGAACAGAAATGATGAAAAATGTAGTTTATTACTGTAGCCCTACTGCTATGTGCTGGTCCCCTGTCTACTGGCTGAGATCCCCATTCCAACTGCCCTCTGGGTTGGGAGGCACCCCTATTTATACTATCCAAGGCCGTTGCGCAGGGGTCGCGCGGACCGCTGCGCAAGACTGAAGTTGCGCGGACCTGCGCAGGGTAGAGTTGGTGTGTTGCCCCCTCCAACTTGCACGGTCAGTGTGGCATCCAACCACCGGTAAATCAGCTGGAATAGACCCTTGGCCCTTATCCATGCTGAACTTACTGGTATCAGGTTGCCTGCATGTGGACCTCTGAATCACCACATCTGTTGGATCCATTAGCAGGGAAGGGAGTGCCGGCTGCATGGCCTGCCTGTACTGCCGGTGCAGTGAGGCCCATCAGCCCGGCCCGACAACAGGTCAACACTGCCTGAGCACTTCAGGAACTCCCCGCTACTCCACTGCTGTACTGACCACATGCACCCGTGCAAGCAGCAACACACCCCCCATGGGGAAACTTGTTGTGTTGGTAGAGTGGTTAGCAGGCCTCCATGGCTGTGTGCCTTACGGGGCAGACTGCCTCCACTGACCGATACAACAGTGCCAGGACACTACCTTCTTCTGCCCCCCCCTGACTCTTACTTTTTACACATAATAGAAGGGGTAAACTTGTATCCTCTGGGCAGGAACCCAACACTCCCCCCAACCAGACTCATTTTTTGCCCCCAAAAATACAACTTAGATCAGAATGAGACCAGCAGCATAGCTACAAAATCAACTAAAAACATAAAATCAATCTTACAAATCAATACTATGTATGGTTCTACTTAATATATATATGTATATGCATTACTTACTATATATATATATATTTTTTTACACATCCATAAGGAAACAGTCCAGGCTGTATATGTGCACCTGTTAGTGTCCGTCCTCCAGAGTTGTTGCTCACACACTGTTCTTTTTTTTAAAAATAATTTTATCGCAATAAATCTTCCTTTGTTACATTACATTATAGCAGCTTAGTCCTTATGGTTAGTTTTAATGTCAGCATTGTCCTTGCTCTTCATAGGTGTTGCATAACTCGAGGTATATTTACAGGGGATTGCACTTACTTTTAACTGTCCACACTCTTAATGTCAACTTTGCACGGCTTGTTATATCCTGAAGAAGTCTGTTTGTTTTCTTTTTCTTGGACTTCTCCTAGAAGCACCCATGCCTGAATGATTATCAGGTTTTGTTTCCGGGATGCAAGTGGGTTCAGAGTCATCCCCCTCCACCATTGTGCCTTGGGGCCTATTTCCCTCAACAGCAAGTCTGATACTTTTATTAGTGGCACCTGTTTTGCTCATTAGGCCATCACTGGTGGTGCCACTGGGTGTGGGAGTTCCCCCTTTTCCTTGCAATTTCCTCTGAAACTTGATAACCCAGTCAGGAATTTTATCAGAAAGGAAGGGCTTTAATCTATCATGGTGCAATATTTTTGGGTTTGATTTAGGATTTGTCTGAATTTTATACAGCATGTCACTGTATTTCTCAACAACAACACAGGGCCCTTTCCATATATCTGGGTTCAGCTTTGGACTTTTGCCAATTTTTCTTGTTGTGTCCCAGTAGTACACCAAGTCACTCACTGCATATGTTCTTTCATGAATTCTGCTGTCATAGTCCCTTTTCTGTCTCTCACTAGCTTTCTCTAGATGCTGTCTGACATGGGCATAAACTTCATTCAGTTTTTGCCTGAGGGTTGCCACATATTCACTTTCAGTTGGGACTGTCTCATTATTTTCAGCAACAGGGCTTCCAAACATAACTTCAATGGGCATCATTGTTTCTCTCCCAAACATCAAGTAATTAGGACTGTACCCTGTGCTGTCATGTGTACAACTTCTATAAGCAGCAGATAACAGAGGCAGATTGACATCCCAGTCTGTTTGGTTGTTGTGCACATAGGAGGCTATCATGTTCACTAAGCACTGGTTATGACGTTCAATAAAACCATTGCTAGATGGATGAAATGGTGAACTTTTAGTTTGGTGGATTCCTAGAAGCTTACAAACTTCTTTAAACAACCTTGATTGGTAGTTAGAGCCTTGATCTGAGTGTAATTCTAAGCAATTCCCAAAAATGGACATAAACTTGACAATTTCATTTGCAACCGTCCTGGCACTTTGGTCTGGAATTGCTACAGTACTGATCCACTTAGTGAAGTGGTCGCCGATTAATAAAATGTACCTGTTATTTCTCTCAGTGATTGGGAAAGGTCCCAGGATATCAGTTGCAATCCTGTCCATGGGGGCACCCACCCTGTACTCTTTCAGCCTGCCTCTTGGCCTTTTATGGGGCCTTTTTCGAGCCCCACATTTGAGACAGTTTTTAATCCAGTTGCGCACACTTTGTTTCATCTTATACCAGTAAAATCTTTGCTTTAACTTGCTACAAGTTTTTTGGACCCCCAAATGTCCAGCAGTCACTGCATCATGTACTGCTTGCAAAACTTTTTCATGTAAACAGGTAGGAACAACAAGCTGCAGCTTATCTTCCTCCCCCTTCTCAGAAACCCATTTTTTATACAAGACTTCATTAGCAAGCACAAGTTGTTCTCTCTGAAGCCACATATTTCTCACTGCTGGGCTGTAGGCTGCGACCTGATCCCTGAGTGGCCATGATTCTGGTGTCTTTAACCAGCTGATTATAGTCCCCAGGTCTGGGTCATTAGCCTGCAGCTTTGCTATCTCAACTGGGGTATGGCTGCCAATCCAGTTTCCGTACAGGCCTGCCCCTGTGCTCAACCCTGTTCCTGGCCCAATACCCTTGTCCGGCTGGACTTCCCCGTCCAGTTCAGCACTGCTGTCCTTAGCAGTTTCTGAAGAACCCTTACCTTTCTTCATGCCACACTGTATTTTGCAGACTGGGAACACTCTCTGTTTCATCCCCAAAACACAGTTCCAGCCAGTCAAAACACTGGCTTGTGTTATCAGCACTGCCTGCTGAGCAACTAATGCTACCTGTCTACCAAAGCTAATTAGAAGTCCCATAAGCACTGTGAACAATATGAGAAATTTAACAAACAGTCTGTTTTGACTGGGTTGCCTGGTACTGTCCAGTCTAGGTGGTGCAGTATTTTCTTGAATGCTGGGCAGGGTATCAGGCACATTCTTCTCCTGAACACTGCGAGCGGGAAGGTACAATGGGAGCACATCTTCAATATCAAAAAATTCTGACCACATCTCATGTTTCTTTCTACAGTGGGTGCAACCACCACATGGCAACTCCTGTAGTATAGTCTTCCCATCATAGCAGTCACATTCTTCAGGAGTACATGACTGCCTTGTCAAGGAGTCTGCATTTTGGTGAGCGGACCCTTTGCGGTGAACCAATTTGAAATCATATTGAGATACCATTTCTAGCCATCTGGCCATTTGATCTTGAGGCTCCTTGAATGACATTAACCAGCGAAGGGAGCTGTGATCAGTTCTCACAATTATACTTCTCCCCAGTAAGTAATGTCTGAAGGTTTGTAAGAATGTTACAACAGCCAACAGTTCACGACGTGTGACACAATACCTGCGCTGAGCTTTTGTAAGTGACTTACTGGCATATGCGATAGGTTTCTCCACTTCACATTGTGTCTTCTCGTCATATGTTAATTGTGACAGACAAGCAGAAACTGAAGTGCTACTGGCATCAGTGTCCAGGTAAAATATACCTGTATCATTTGGTAACGCCATTACTTGATCACTTATCAGTGCTGCTTTCAGTATCTCAAAAGCCTCGGTGCATTCATTAGTCCAATTGAAAGCCTGACCAGCTTTTAACAGGTCATGCAGTGGGCTTGCCTTTGCTGCAAAATCTTTTACAAATCGTCTATAGTATGAACACAGTCCTAAGAAGCTGCGAACATCAGTGATGTTTTTGGGGGTTGGCCACTCTGCTACAGCTTTAATTTTATCTGGGTCTGTTCTAATACCCTCTTCAGATATCACATGTCCTAGGAAATTAATTTCTCGCTGCATGAACTGGCACTTCTTTGCTTTGACTTTTAAGCCCGCTTTTCCCAGTCGGCCCAAAATTTCATCCAAAACTTCAAACATTCCTTCTGCGGAAGATGCGAAGCAGGCAAGGTCATCGAGATATATGCAGCAGCGCTTCCATTGTAGACCGCGCATGATTATCTCCATACAATGTTCAAAAGTCGATGGGGCATTGGTCAGGCCCATTGCCATAACATTGTATTCATACAAACCACATCGGGTAATGAATGCTGTCTTGGGACGGTCTTCCTCCCTCACACTAATTTGATAATAGCCGTTCTGAAGATCGATCGATGATGCAAAACGCATTCCCCTTACACAGTCTAAACAGTCATCAATACGGGGTAAGGGGTAAGAATCTTTCTTGGTGACACTGTTGAGATAACGATAGTCAACACATGGCCTAACAGACCCATCTTTTTTTCTCACATAACACATGGGGGAAGCCCAAGGTGAAGTGCTTTCCCTTATAATGCCTGCTTTAAGTTGACTTGCAATAATTTTCTCTTCTTCCCCTTCAAAAGCCCTTGGGACTCTCCTAGGCCTCTGCTTCAGGGGCTTTGCATCACCTATATCAATAGTGTGACACACTACAGAAGTATTTCCCAGATCTTCAGGTGACTTAGCAAACACATTCTTATGTTTGTCGAGAAGAAGCAGGAATGTCTGTTTTTGAGCTTCATTTAATTCTGTGCAGCTGCTGTTGTACAGATTTACCAAGTCTTCTGCCCAATCTTTCCCTGGCAAACATGATTTTCTTTCTTCAGTCTCATGGTTCATATGCACATTGATACTTCGGTCTGGTCTACTACCTTCACTAGGTATGTTATTCTCTATGTGGTCTACTTCATGTAATGTCCCTATAGTTGTACCCTGCTCTATGGCTATGTCCTCATTGCTGGTATTCATAACACGCACTGGCACACCCAGGTCAACTCTGCTAGGATCAATCAAAGTACTACCAACAAATAAGTGTTCAGCAATTATACCTTCATGGCTTGGCTCAACTGTAGCACATTGTGAGCCCCAGGTTTTACAGTCAATTTCACCTTCAAGGACCAATTCACTGTTTGCAGGGACTACGGTTGTCTCTCTCAGGCTCACCCTTGCAACTTGAGGGGGGCAGCCTTTAATTTTGCAATCAACCCACTCATTATTAACTTGCAGGCCACTTAGTTTAGGTGAAACAACACAGTCTTGATGATATAGGAAGTCCATTCCTAACAAACCACTGTCTGCAATGGGTGCCACAAACACTTCCCATTCATATGAGTGCCCACCAAGTTCTATGTTCACCATAGCAGTGCCTACCACAGTTAGTCTACCTTCATTAGCCACTTCTAAATATACATTGGAAGGTAGAGCTTTGAGCTCTGGTTTTTCTTTCATGTCAAACTGGTCATACACATGTTTTGACAAAATAGTCACAACAGCCCCTGTATCAAGCAGCAATTCAGTCTCTAGCTGATTGACCTTTGCCGGCACAAACATTGACATGCCATCAGAGCTACTATTCTGCCTTATTCTAATAACTCTGTCCTCTGTCACAGATGGGACCGGTACCTGGCCGGACGGGCCGGTCCTTTCTAGTTTTCCGACTTCACTTCTGTATCTTTTCTTTCAGTTTCACCCTTATCTTTCTTGGCCTGTTGTTCAGCCAGTCTCTTTGGGCACTCATATCTGAAGTGGCCTACTTCAGAGCAGTGATGGCACTCAGCAGTCGCCTTGTCTATACGACCACCCTTTGTATTTCTCTGGTTTCCATGGTTTCCTGGTCTCTGTGATTTTGGTTTTGCCTCAATGAGCACCTTGAGCTCATCAATCTTGGATGAGAATGAATCTTTCAATTCAGTCCCAAATTTTTGTAACCTGGCCTCGGTCACAAAAGAACTACTTTTCGAATCACTTTCACCTGGCTTTACCAAACGCACACCAGATCGGCCACGATTCACATCATCGCGCAGGCTGCAATAGGTTTCATATGCAGCCCTTGCCTCCTCAATGCTGCTTGGATCTTTCATACCTATGGTCAAGGCAGCTTGGTGATCAGGCAAACCACGCATGAAATGCCTCAGGGCAATAGTCTCTCTTGTGTCCCTGTCAGCAGTGGGGTACCCCTTAATAACAAGCCGCTTGAGGTCTGCTATGTACTCAGACAGTTTCTCTTTTGGCCCCAGCTTTCTGGCTTCTAGTTTTGCCAAGTAGGAGGTCACTGTATGTCTCTCTTTAAACCTGTTTTCCAGGGCTTCCACTAGCAAGTCGTGGTCCTCAAGGTAGTCTGGTGGCAGTTGGGCGAAAGCATACTCAGCAGCCTCCCCTCTCAAGCTGTTTATGAGTCTGAACAGTTTTTCCTGTTCAGTCCATCTACAGGCAGTAGCTAGAGAAGTCAGGGGCTGGATAAAACCTTCCCATGATGTTTGGCCATCATATGTGCTTTGCCTTGGTAGGGGTATTTCATACTGTGATCTGCGCAGCACAGGTGCACTGGGCCTTGGTCCAGGTATGTGAGGCAAATTTGACTGCCCCATTACATCTCCCTGTTCCCATATGGGTTGCCTTCTGGATCCACCATGCACATGTACAGGAGCTTGGATTGGTCTTGGGAAGGAGAAAACAGGGCCTTGTGCACTCCACACATTTGCCGCCCCACCCAGGGTATTGGGTATAGTCTGGCTGGCACTGACAAGGGGCACAGTCACTGGCACACTTTGAGGGGCTGGCTGGCCATGAACTGTTGGGGTGCTGGTAAATTTTACTTCCAACTCTCTGGCCCTATTTTCTGCTGCTTCAGCTCTTTTTAACAAAGTGTTCATATAATCAGCTTGCCTTTGGCTTTCTTCTGCCATTTTTTGTTTGTCTTGCTCAGCTTGTCTTTGGTTTGTGCTGAGCTCCATCAGAAGTTGTGCAATTTCTTGCTCTGTCTGGCTGAGGCCTTCTTGCCCACTACTGGCCTCTGGCAAACTGTCCACTGGCCCTGTAACTTGGTCTGCATTGTCCATGTTCATGTTTACAGCACAGCAAAAGTTCTTGAAAATTGGCTATTAGCTCTTAATAGAAGAATAATAAACGTACCAGTCTCTTGCTTTCAATAGGATGCTAGCAACTTCCCAGATATCAGTCCTGTACCTAAGCTTTGTTAGGTTTCCCTGACAGCATGTAAAAAGTTCTATCCCACCGCTGGTCCACCAGTGTTCTGTTCCACCACTTTGGTATTTCTTCTTAGGTAGCAGGCCAAAATATGACGGAGTAGTAGAACAGAAATGATGAAAAATGTAGTTTATTACTGTAGCCCTACTGCTATGTGCTGGTCCCCTGTCTACTGGCTGAGATCCCCATTCCAACTGCCCTCTGGGTTGGGAGGCACCCCTATTTATACTATCCAAGGCCGTTGCGCAGGGGTCGCGCGGACCGCTGCGCAAGACTGAAGTTGCGCGGACCTGCGCAGGGTAGAGTTGGTGTGTTGCCCCCTCCAACTTGCACGGTCAGTGTGGCATCCAACCACCGGTAAATCAGCTGGAATAGACCCTTGGCCCTTATCCATGCTGAACTTACTGGTATCAGGTTGCCTGCATGTGGACCTCTGAATCACCACATCTGTTGGATCCATTAGCAGGGAAGGGAGTGCCGGCTGCATGGCCTGCCTGTACTGCCGGTGCAGTGAGGCCCATCAGCCCGGCCCGACAACAGGTCAACACTGCCTGAGCACTTCAGGAACTCCCCGCTACTCCACTGCTGTACTGACCACATGCACCCGTGCAAGCAGCAACACACCCCCCATGGGGAAACTTGTTGTGTTGGTAGAGTGGTTAGCAGGCCTCCATGGCTGTGTGCCTTACGGGGCAGACTGCCTCCACTGACCGATACAACAGTGCCAGGACACTACCTTCTTCTGCCCCCCCCTGACTCTTACTTTTTACACATAATAGAAGGGGTAAACTTGTATCCTCTGGGCAGGAACCCAACACTATATATATATATATATATATAATGATGTTACTTAGGGACCCGTAATGAACACTCACATTGTTCACCTAGCATTTCGTTTCTTAGAGCGATATGTCCAACACAAGTAGGAAATGTTCAATAAAGAAAAACAATCTTTACTTAAGACGGCTGTGACTTAAGGAGCGGGGATGATAATACTAAAACTCATGAGCTTCTGGGGCTACGTACCGACCACCCGACCAACACTTTCAGCTCCCCCCCCCCCAGCAAAACAAAACAAAAACAAATGTCAACACAAAAAAGTGCCGAAAACAGCGTTCCTCAAAACGTCATAGCCGTTTGATGGACTACATTATGACACCCCGTAAAGGCCACATCGGTCCAGCACATGCGCTGTAACACGTTGTCTAGAATTTGATGACTATAAACAATGGAAAATATAAATATCAGGCCGAATAACGCCGCTAACTTCAGATCACGATTGATTACTCGAATGCGTCCAGTGCCGCTGTCGGTGGGTGCAAAACACGGCTGTGAAAATGGTGACTTGACTTCTGTACCTTTTCGGTGTCAATTTCGACAGAAGTCTATATGCTCAGTACTGATGATGCCAGGTTAATATCCTTTATTAACCGACCTATCATTTCAGTATTAACATGCCGACAGTTACAGAAACCATACGAATGGTCCAGGACAACAGCTTCCCTTCAAATATCAGCATACCTACTGTAACAGAGACCAAAAGACTGGTCCAGGTCAACAGCTTTGCTTCAAGTTCCAGCATGCCTACAGTTACAGAGATAAGAATGACCCAGGTCAAGAGCATCCCTCTATGTACCAGCATGGCTACAGTTACAGAGATCAGAATGACCCAGGTCAAGAGCATCCCTCTATGTACCACCATGGCTACAGTTACAAAGACCATCAAAATTACACGGGTCAACAGCTTTCCTTCAAGTTCCAGCATGCCTACAGTTACGGAGTCCATGAGAATGGTCCAGGTCAACAGCTTCCCTTCAAATATCAGCATACCTACTGTAACAGAGACCAAAAGACTGGTCCAGGTCAAGAGCTTTGCTTCAAGTTCCAGCAAGAGCATCCCTTTATGTACCAGCATGGCTACGGTGACAAAGACCATCAAAATTACCTAGGTCAACAGCTTTCCTTCAAGTACCAGCATGCCTACAGTTACAGAGTCCATGAGAATGGCCCAGGTCAACAGCTTTCCTTTATGCACCAGCATGACCAGTTACGGAATCCATAAGAATGGTCCAGGTCAACATCTTTCCTTTAAGTGCCAGCATGCCTACAGTTACGGAGTCCATGAAAATGACCCAGGTCAACAGCTTTCTCTGGCGTGCTGTGAACGCATTTCACCCCAAACACATTGAGGAAAGCTGTTGACTCTCAAAACCTGACGTGGAAATATTTAAATAATTTATTCCGACGTCTTTGAAAATGACCTGATGCCAAACCTTAAATACGAAAATCATCCCCCATTGTACACAGGTGCCAAAGAAGAAAATACTTTTCATTGCGGGCCTAACATTAATGATTGTATTTAATGGCTCTTGGATCTGGTTGAGTTCCGTTAGGTGGCAACAACGCTGACGTATGTACAACTGCGCATGCAACGAAGAATCCCTGATATTTACACATGTGTCGCACATGAGCAAAAAAAAAAAAAAATACTCAAAAAGAATGCGTAAGTAGAACAAACATACACAGAAACGCAATTGGAATTTGGCCGAGTCATGGACTTATTGGTTTCCTACCATAAAGACATGAACTGTTGGATCACGTTTCTCATTAACAATTCCATTGTCTCTCCTAAAGCCGATTTTTTAATTTTTTTTTTAGCTTTGGATTGAGCGGGCTTGTGCACTTGTATATGTTGATAAGTGAAGTTGAATTGTATCAGTTCCAAACAGCGGTTTTATCTAAATACCCTGATGGACTAGGATTTTAATAGACTAGAGTCCTCAATTGTCTACTGCCACGGACTGGTCTGTGGTGATGCGGAGATGCAGAGAATACTTCCTATATTTGTGAGAATGGGGAATTAAACATCTGTCTCACTTTCGCAGGACTAAATACAATGAACTAGATCGTGTCGATCATGGCATTCACGTATACAGGCCTCCATTAAACCATTCCTTTTAAGAATGGGGATTTGGTGCAGTTGGTATGTGCGTTTCCCATTTTCGGCTGGGCTGATTGGTGCCGAAGGTTGCTGGTTCGAGCCCCGTCCTTCCTGTGCTCACAAAACCTATATGTACAGAAGTGAAGCATAGAAAGTGGTCTTCCTCTGAACTTCCTCCAAACAAGCAGCGGGAAAAGCCCTAGACCTCAGTTGCATCTCCATTTGCATCAACCAATGGTCAATTATCAGCTAATATTACCAAACTTAACTTCTCGAGGTATTAATTGTTGGCACTTAGGATGCCGTTTACATATATTTTAATAAATATTAGCTGGGGTTTGATATTCCAAAGAGAACTAACATTGACATGGATGACCACAATGTCAAATTGTGTACAATAAGGTCAAACTACCAAGCATATATCCCAGTGCTGGACTGCAAATTGTCCGAGAATAAGCGGCTGGACTGGCAGCGGACCATTGTCTTAACAATGACTAATATATTTCTCGGTCATAAAACAACGCAATCAGTATCAAACTGAGCATTACTATCAAATTCACAATGAAAACTAAGACGTCACTTATGGGGCCCTGTTGGGTTGGGGATACCAAGAATCCAATAATCCATTTATTTTCACTAAACTAATATAATAATCCCAAAAAATTACCAACACTAATCCTAAATCTTTACCTTTACAATAATCCTTTAATCAGGTGAAGTAATCCAATAATCCAAAACTCGAAGAGCACATAATCCATAGTGCCAACAAGCCAGATTAGCATGTTTTGTTATTATTGCTTATCATTTCACAGTTTCACTGTCAACTTCTATTTTTTCAAGATAAAATCTCATAATCCTATAATTTCAAATCAAATTTCAATAATCCAATAATCCATTTATTTGGGAGCAAATAATCCAATAATCCTGAAAAAGGCCAATAATCCAATAATCCTAAATCCCTAACAGGGCCCCACTAATGATGAGACAAATATCTTTCGCCACAAAAGTTGCCGGTTAATGTTAAGCATTGCATTGACTGACCCATTGAAGGCACAGAGGAGTGTTGAGATGAAGGGACATGTATATCTAGACTGGCCATCAACCTCTTCTCTCTTCTTTCTTTCTTTCTTTCTTTCTTTCTTTCTTTCTTTCTTTCTTTCTTTCTTTCTTTCTTTCTTTCTTTCTTTCTTTCTTTCTTTCTTTCTCTCTTTATTCATTTATTTCGTTTGTTCTTTCTATCTATGTATGTATCTATCTATTTATTCTCTTACTGTCTTAAGAACTTAATTGTATATACATTTATATATATATATATATATATATATATATATATATATATATATATATATATATATATATATATATATATATATATATATATATATATATATATATATATATATACCCATATCCATTACGAGAGAAATGAAATTTTGAGTCCTGTGGTCACATTCACAAAAAATATCAAAAGGATTTTACAGAATTTAGGATCAAAATTAAAGATCAATTAGTTTGATCCAATAGTACGTTATATTGGGAACAATAGCGTATTAACAATTCTAGTGTGAACCAATCTGTGTTTTTATCACAATTGCTCAAAACATATGATTAACATATCAGGAATATGGGTTAATCTCAACCTGGGCCAGGCCTTGCAACCGATTTTAAAATAAAGTACAGTCTCAAACTAAGATTTATTCAATGAAACGGAAATTTGAAAACAAAGTTTCCATTGTAGCCAAAAAATCATTTGGTTAATATTAGAAGTTTTGATCAAATATTAAGCCAACGATTAAGTAGTTCAAGGTCAATACAACTGAGTTTCAGGAATAACGTCAGAATCAAGTCAAAATTCTTAGGGGTTTTGGCGCGAGTTTACTATGCTGCACGGACGTGTTGTTTGACAAAAATGCCTGTCAACACCAGGATGCCAATTCCCCGCGAGAGAAATCCAAACCAAATTAATTTCTTTTCTTTATACTTAAACCTTTTGAACCCACTGAAAGATCCGACATTTTTAAACTTAAGGAAAGAAACAACGGCAAAAACGGCACTCGTTACTCTTGATCATTGCGCTTTGTGGTGCCACACAGTGAACGTGACAGACTGGGGTCTCTTGGGATCGTAATTTGGTAGCAATTTTGATTGTCATTGAATCTATCGAATTTATTTTGTTAATTTGAATTCAAATCATGATGAAAATGTGCAGACAATAAAGCCTTAGATGGCAGGTGTCTTTGTCAAAACATTAGTGGTTACAAGTCCGAATTATGCAAGGGACCTGAGCTCTGGAAATGTGTGCATTAATATCGTTAATGGTAATCAGATTGGACTTTGATGAATTACGACAATAAACGAATTTAGAAATGCAATAAAGTGAGAGGGTTACACTGTGCAATAAGAGTAACTACGGACGAAATCCGAAGCAATTAAGAATAACATCACGTGATAAGATTCAACAATGCAGTCAGCTGATTTTATTCCAAAATTAGCCATCCGGTAATATCCTTGTCATGAGTTGGCAAGTTGCTCGGATTGCGAGCACTGCTGATGAAGAAATCTTTTTTCAAGCTTCTCGTAAAATGAGTTTTCAGCTGTACATTTCGTATGCACTTTATAAAGATAGCTGTTAATTGAATGTCAGAAGCATTAGCTGAGTCTCCTGTTTACATAGTCTACCTACATGTATTTTGAGCCGAACAAACAGAAACGGCTCACCACAGTAATTGAGTCTGCGGCTGTGTCAAGTACAACAGCCACGAAAAGGGAAATGACAACGCTGATAGCGCACCAGGGTACTCGCTACCCAGCTGTAAAAATGAACGCCAAGCAAAACGTTTGTATGGACTCGTTTCCCGACACATTACGCTGAGGTATCGACGGTCGCCCTTCTGCACCAAAAATTAAAACTGACCGCAAAGTACGCACTGGAGTAAATTTTATCCACTTCCCCCGCTTCACAAACAAGAGCAAGAGCGCACTCCATCCATGTAGGCCTGTAGAAAAAAAGGAAAAGAAGAACCAATCAATCAATCAATCAATCAATCAATCGACCGATTGATCGATGGATAAATAAATGAATAAATAAATAAATAAATAAATAAATAAATAAATAAATAAATAAATAGATAAAAACCCATCTCTACGTTTTAAAGCCAACCCAGAACCCAGACCGCCATTAATATTTTCACGTTAGATACAGAAATGTTACCATCTCCAACAATATGCCGTTGATTAACAACTGCCTGCTGAGCATCTCGTCTCATTGCGACAGAAGATCCCGAGGAAAACTCTTGACCACCGGTTTCTATCCAACCAATCGTCAGCGACCGGTAATTGTGAATGCCATGGGCATTATTATACTTTTCTCTATTTAATTGCGCAATTCATGTGTGACAATTGCAATGAAATAGAAGATGAGATACACTTAATAACAACCTGCAAAAATTACGATCCTGAACGTCAAAATTTATATAGCACCTTAGATGATATTTTCCCTTCCTTCTCTGATTTAAATGACACAGATAAATTTGAATTTATAATGAATTTAGACGATAGTGATAAAATTGTTTCTGTGATGACTTTTTTCTCGGCCGTTGTTGACAAAAGGGGAGCATTTTAGTGTTTTTTGTTTGTTTGTTTTTTGTTTGTTTGTTTGTTTGTTTGTTTTCTTTTTGTAGATTGGCAATTCTTTACGCCTTACGTTCCTTTCAAGATGTAAGTTTTCACTGTGGTATTGAGTATTTGTGTTTGATGTTTTGTTTAATTGTGCTTGTATTGTGTCTCTGTATCTATAGCAAAATATTGCAAATGTAATTGTGATGCAGCTAATAAAGTTCATTTCATCCGAGAGAGGTGAAAATGCTACAATGAAATATGATGTACGTCAAGTGAAGAAAAAGAAAGAAACTTAAAACAATGTATGTGTCAAACAAAGAGGAACAAAAGCTACAACATAAGAACATACATGTGATAAGAAGAGGAAACAAAAAGGCACAATAAAATGAAACATGCGTGACACCAAGAAAATAAAAGAGCTGTCATTACAAAAAAATGTTGATAAAAGCTACAATAAGATAAAATATACGTGATACGAAGAGGACGAAAAGATACAGTTGAATGAATAATATATATGCCATATATACATATCTAATATATAAACATATATATAATATATACAGACACACACACATATATGTATATATATATATATATATATATATATATATATATATATATATATATATATATGTGTGTGTGTGTGTGTGTGTATGTGTATGTATGCAGAGAAAAAAACTGTTATAAAGTAACTTAAACGTAATACGAAGAGAAAAACCTATAATAAACAATAAAATAATATATATGTCACACGAACAGGGGAAAAAGCGGCAGGAGACTTATACATATGTCATAAATTTTGAACAAAATAATATATACGAGATGCGAAAAGGAGTAAAAGGTTCAATTAAATACATATGCGTCACATAAAGCGTAAAAAATTTACAATAAAATAATAGAGCCTTGACATCACCCACACAGGAGAAAAAGGCTACCATAAAATAGTATAAATCAATACGACAAGAAAAAGCTATAATAAAATAACATGCACCAATACGACCAAAAACAAACTATAATTAAGTATTACATGCATGATACCAAAAAAGATAAAATATGCTTGATTCCAAGCGGATATAAAAGCTCAAATAAAATGGTGTATGCTTGACACAAAGAGGAGAGAAAAGCTGCAATAGAATAATGTATACTTCTTCCAAAAAACGACAAGAAAAAGCTACAATAAAGTAACATATACGAGGTACCAAAAATAGAAAAAATAAACGTGATTCCAAGAGGAGAAAAATAAGCTAAAAATAAAATAGTAACGTTAGCGACATAGAAATAAAATTGAGAAACTCCTGTTCGGCAAATTAGGTGTTATCTTGTGAGGCTTCTTATATCATTCATTTGATATCCTGCATCAAATGTAAATCACAATATGTGGGCCTAAATACTCAATCAGTTAAAAAGAGATTTAGCGGACATAAAACTACAGTTAAAAAATCACAAACTAAACACCTTTTGGTGTATTTAGCTTTTCCATTTCGACTGAATGACAGAATTTTAGGCTTCGGTGATGCTACGAATTGGGACTTTGATATTCTTGGTAGCAGTGACATACCTTTGCATAATAATCAGGCCATTATTGAAAGAAGAGTCATGGTCAAAGACAATCCCGGAAAATAGGAAATTAAGGACCAAAATATTCGAGTTTCGTTGACGCTTACCACAAACACAAACATGTATTTACAGGTAATATGGATATAATGCAAAAAATCAGTCTGAAAAGAATTGTCCTAAGTTGAATATTGACAGTATTTTTCGGGATATATTTAATGCTTTTGATTCCCATTTTATAAAATAAACAAGGAAGGAACATGCAATTTCAGAAATTTCGAAGGATGATTATCAAACTTGAAAAGAGTCTTTAGAAATAGAATTTATCGCTACAAATCCCACATTACGAATTTGAGTATGATAAATTCAAAGTAGCCTAAACTTTTAAGGATAGTTCAGGAATTACAAGAAAGATTTGTAATCACTAAGACTGATAGTAATTCTGACATAAAAGAAAATAATGACGTATATGGATTACACAAATAATCCATCGTTAATTTGACAGATACACATGAAGATAAGATGCACAGAATATTTAATATAAAGAATGGGGATTTGATCGAGTGGATATGAGCGCTTCCCATTTCAGCTGGGCGACTGGTGCCAAAGATTGCAGGTTCGAGTCCCGCTCGTTCCGAACATGAAATCAAAATCTCTGACGAGGACTCATGCAGACTGCTTTTGTTCTGGATACCCAAATAACATAAACAGCCTTTTACATCAAGATTCATACCCAAATTACATAAACACCCTTTTACATCAAGATTCATAGTTGATGCTTCAAAATGTACAACAAAACAATTATTAAAGGAATTAACACTGTGTTTGACTGAAATTTGGAATCATTTCCGTAAATTCTGTAAAGCAATTTCTAGACACTATGAAACAAATTGCTCTCGTAGTATTAGTGATTCTTCCGAGTTTGTATCAAAAATCAAAGATTTAAAGGCGAAAAGTATCAAAAGTTCTGTTTTTTTCTACACTTAACACAAATCTACCCATATATAAAATCAAAACCTCTCTTTCAGAATTAATCAGGAAAATGTTTAAACATGATATAACCATAAATGAATATTAATTCATATTAAAAAAGTTGTTTAAAAAGTAACGTTAAATTTTACACTTTTGAAACTTTGATAGATGCTATCAAATTTCGTTTGGATATTACTTTTGCTCAGTGTGGAACATTGGTTTTCCAACTAATAAAAGGCTCCAATTGGTAGCAACTGCTCCCCGTTACTCGTTGATTTATATTTAACCTCGCGTGAGTTTACATATATGGATACACGCTCTGGTGTTCATGAACAGAAATCGGTTTGATGTTCATTTTTGAATATATATTTTTTTGTTTGCAATGCAATAACGATAGAATAAATGTACTGGCTCAAAACAGGAGGTGGACAGACAACGTGAACGCACTCGCCAATAGGAAGGTGACGGAATATACAGCCTATGCTAGAGACAGCGGTCAATTTTAAGTGTTTCTTACTAAATAAATAAAGTTAATAATTGTTCGATGACACATACAATGCAACGTTTGAAAACAAGTCCAAATATAAATCACAACGGGAGCATGCCTCAAACAGGAACATCCCTAAAATTTAATGTACCTTGTATGCACTGAGCTGCAAAATAGGCCACTTTTCTTCCTCGTGAATGTCATGTATTTTTATTGGTAAATGTCCCCGTTAGGACGCTCAGGACAATCAGTATTTTAAACTAGCCTGCATATGAAAGAAGAACTAATATTTCAGCTTTACGGGGCAGAGAGAGAGAGAGAGAGAGAGAGAGAGAGAGAGAGAGAGAGAGAGAGAGAGAGAGAGAGAGAGAGAGAGAGAGAGAGAGAGAGAGAGAGAGAGAGAGACAGACAGACAGACAGACAGAGACAGAGAGAAAGAGAAAGATAGATAGAGAGAGAGAGAGAGAGAAAGAGAGAGAGAGAGAGAGAGAGAGAGAGAGAGAGAGAGAGAGAGAGAGAGAGAGAGAGAGAGAGAGAGAGAGAGAGAGAGAGAGAACGCTACTGTTGATATGGCATTTAGGCATAATGTGTAGGGTAAATGTCTAGATTGTGTTATGTCTGTGATACCATTTGATTAATCCGCTGTTTTGAGATAGTGTGGCGGTTCTGAAAAAGTTGTGTTTGTGCTTGAAGGCTTGTCTTGGTGTGATTAGCAGCAATTGTGCCTTCACCACCTGTTGATAGCGCAAATGGAATGCTGCATCCCCTCGGCTGCGAAAGGCTGTTTTCTAAGCATTCCCATAATCCTTCCCTTGTCAAACTATGAAGTCTACTCCTGCTGATCCGTCCGTCGGGGCGTGTTGCCCTCACAGTGCGTGGACATGCATTGCTGCCAGCGTTTGTGACCCTCAATGCCAGGAACAACGAATCAGCTAATT
Source organism: Hermodice carunculata (assembly GCA_964020975.1). Classification (NCBI taxonomy): domain Eukaryota; kingdom Metazoa; phylum Annelida; class Polychaeta; order Eunicida; family Amphinomidae; genus Hermodice; species Hermodice carunculata. The sequence continues at coordinate 8,156,825 of OZ026623.1, read as the reverse complement.
CTGATCTTCATCACATTTGCAGGACAATCTTTTGTACTGCACCAGATCAAGCATGAAGTACGACACTGTTCCTTGATCAAGCATGAAGTACGATACTGTTCCTAGATCAAGCATGAAATACGATACTGTTCCTTGATCAAGCATGAAGTACGATACTGTTCCTTGATCAAGCATGAAGTACGATACTGTTCCTTGATCAAGCATGAAGTACGATACTGTTCCCAGATCAAGCATGAAGTACGACACTGTTCTTTGATCAAGCATGAAGTACGATACTGTTCCTTGATCAAGCATGAAGTACGATACTGTTCCTAGATCAAGCATGAAGTACGATACTGTTCCTAGATCAAGCATGAAGTACGATACTGTTCCTTGATCAAGCATGAAGTACGATACTGTTCCTAGATCAAGCATGAAGTACGGCACTGTTCCTTGATCAAGCATGAAGTACGATACTGTTCCTTGATCAAGCATGAAGTACGATACTGTTCCTTGATCAAGCATGAAGTACGATACTGTTCCTTGATCAAGCATGAAGTACGATACTGTTCCTTGATCAAGCATGATGTACGATGCTGTTCCTAGATCAAGCATGAAGTACGATACTGTTCCTAGATCAAACATGAAGTACGATACTGTTCCTTGATCACGTCGCATAAAATTAGAGCGATGCATTCAATTCCGCAAAATTATGTATGTGTCTGACTTAATATGAAATCAATTTTAGGAGGGTACTTTGCGCTGTTCTTTTTTACGTTACGGGCTTTCATAGCAAAACATTTGTGGATCCTCGAGGTTGTTAAATGAAGCGAATATATCGGCGAACTTGTTAAATGTTATATTTCTCTCCGTTTTATTTCTTAAACAACGTGTAACTGGGTGGATTCTGTCATCTTTCACCTTGGAGTCTTCATATTTTCTGTCGTCGACAGGAATTTTAAGGCGTCGGACGGTGCTGACCCTTTTCTACTTTGAGATCATGAGCTCTTATTCTGAAACGCGTTAGATGTTTGTTTGTCTTTTAAATCTGATATTTGTTTCTATTTGTACATGTACTTAACTTTGTGCCCTAACCTGGCTCATGGCTACAATACAAAAACAATGTACATGTGCACATATAGATATGCAAAATCCAAGGACACATGAAAGATAATTTCAGTGCAAAATATTTGGACTCAGTCAACAACTTTTTTCGTTTCCCAATGCGCCCAATACGCACCCAGAAAAGCTATTGAGCTGGGGTATTCTTTCTGGAACTATAGGCATACTAGTTCTGAAATTAAATGTCTTTTTACTCATAATACGAATCAATCCTAATGAAAATTCAGACTAATTTGACTTTAGCAGACCGACTTTAGACGTGATTGGCACTGAAAGAGTCATGTACAAATGCCTGTGGCTCATGGGTTCTGTACAAGGTGAGGGTCTATGTAAACGCGCTTCGACGCAGTTTCAAACAGATACTTGCTGAGTGACCTTCTGGCTCCCACTTGTACTTGAACAGGCGACAAAACCGTGGCATAATTCCATCTCCACATTTCACACTGTAGACCCAGATTTGGAAAAGAAAACCTCCTGGTACTTATCCTTCAATATCAACTCCAAGGCTGCCCGGGTAATGCAGATTACCTTTTCTGAATCAGACGTTGTACACGTAGAATAAGTTTCACAGCGGTCGCCCTACTGTTTATACCTGCCTCATCTTAATCATATGAGATTGGATAGGACCTTTTATTATGTCCCAATCCCGCAGATGTATGATTCGCAAGCAGTACTTAATGGTGTGAATAGGATTTCGTATTCCAACGGGTATCTTACCAATGCCTCGAGACATACTTTGTCAGTAGCAGTGCGGCCTGGCACCAGCGCATGCTTACCCTAATCAGTGAGGGCACTTTTACCATAATGGTTTGTAACAGTTTGTTTGTGTGTGCGTGTGCTGGGGGATGGGGTGGGCTGGGGGTGGGGCTGAGGTTGGATGCCATGTGGAAGTTGCAAGTCAGCGTGGGAAGGCCTTTTTTTTTTTTTTTGTTGATAATTACTATCTTCCAACTGGCCAGTGTGCTGAAATCTGCGACACTTTTTTCAGGTCATTGACCACATCTAGCTCCACATTGAATGCAACCCTCGTATCTTAATAGTCCCTGGCGATGTCAGGGCAGGTGTTCTGACTGGAACTCTAAACATGAGGATAGAAGTCTCGCTTTGTCTCTTGTTAACCTTGCGAATTAACACAATCTCTTCCAACTTATCGATGAACCTATAAGAATAATTGGCAACTATAATAGATCTTACCATTACTGATTCTCCAGGCCTTGTCCTGGACTCCAGAACCCTTGCTGCAATTGCACATTCTGACCACTGCATCATCTTTGTTCTTTCTGCTTGCTCCTTCACAAGGACGAACCTTTCAAAAGATCAGTATGGTGCTTCGGCATCAGAAATTTAAAAAAAACATATTCGCTGTCATAATCGTGCATGGAAACGCTTCAAGCGTGCTGCTAACAAACCCCGCCCCCATAACTACGACCTTCAAGTAAAGAATGACAGATTCTTTTAATTTTGCAAAAAATATCGGAACAAGGTTGCTAGCTTCATCAGGAAATCTCTCTCTTTGTATTTTTATAATTTGCAGCTTCGATGAGATGAAAAAGACATGAATCCTCAACAATGTTGGGTTTTTCAAAGTCTGTTCTGGGATGCAAAATATATCACGATGTACTTCCTGTCATTGTCGATAGCACGATCGTATCATGTATAACTGGAAAGTGCGAAATTATAAATTCATACGTTGCCAGTCAGTGTAAAAATCATCCTGATGCCAAAGCTCTACCTCTGCCGGACTTCATATTCCGAACCGAGGCACGCTTACAGCAGATTACTTTTAGCGATGACAGTGTTAAGGAAGTCTTATCTGCCCTTATGCTAGCCTCTCCATCCGACCCAGACAATAGTGGGAATATCTTACTCAGGAACACAGCACACTCGGTCTGTAAACCATTCATAAACATGTTTCAACTTTCTCTTAGTCTCTCTTTTCCCGATGCTTGGAAGAGATCCAATGTATGCCCTGTGTTTAAAAAGTCCAACAGACAGATTAAAAGGGAACTATCTAACAGACAGAGTAAAGGTCCAACAGACAGAGTAAAAGGGAACTATCCAACAGACAGAGTAAAAGGGAACTATCAAACAGACAGTAAAAGTCCAACAGACAGAGTAAAAGTCCAACAGACAGAGTAAAAGGGAACTATCCAACAGACAGAGTAAAAGTCCAACAGACAGAGTAAAAGCGAACTATCCAACAGACAGAGTAAAAGGGAACTATCCAACAGACAGAGTAAAAGGGAACTATCCAACAGACAGAGTAAAAGTCTAACAACAGACAGAGTAAAAGTCTAACAACAGACAGAGTAAAAGTCCAACAGACAGAGTAAAAGTCCAACAGACAGAATAAAAGGGAACTATACAACAGACAGAGTAAAAGGGAACTATCCAACAGACAGAGTAAAAGGGAACTATCCAACAGACAGAGTAAAAGTCCAACAGACAGAGTAAAAGGGAACTATCGCCCTGTATCTCTTCCCTGTAATGCTTTAAACATGGAAGTCGTTTCCTAAACATATGCCACACGCTGGTACGTCTGAACTTCTCTGTTTTAAATCCCCATATATATATCATGTCAATATCCTTCCAGCCTCAACGTGTGCATGCTCTCATACTACTGAAGATACGAAACATTACCTTTTGATCTGTCCCAAGTTCACTGTGCAAAGGTTCCATCTACTGAACACTGTGTGTCACTTACTCGCTCCAGGTGTAAATCCGACTTAAATAGTTCAGTGCTTTAGTGACATCTTACTTAATATTCTCTTGAAAGGTAGTGAGGACTTGCCAGACACTGATAATGTATTCATCTTTGAGGCTGTTCAGACATTCTTATCTGAATCTAGACGTTTTATTTACTCATTTAGTATATGATCAAGTTATAAGTCTCCATTATCTGGCATCAATTGTATTATTCATGTATAAGCCATGAATTTAGTCTTCTGTTCTCGTCGAGTGTCTATTGTATATATTCCTGTGCGTCCTCTTATGTACTGGAGAGCCCCCAGATTAGTCTTTGTGTACTATTAGGCAATCCAGAGAAAATAAATATGTTTATAATAAAAATAATAAATCAATTGTATTATACGTGGACAGGCCGTGAATGCAGTCTTCTGTTCTCGTCCAGTTTGTATTGTATATATTTCTGTGCGTCCTCCTATGTACTGGAGAGCCTCCAGATTAGTCTTTGTGTATTGTATATATTTCTGTGCGTCCTCCTATGTACTGGAGAGCCTCCAGATTAGTCTTTGTGTACTATTAGGCAATCCTGAGAAAATAAATATGTTTATACTATAATAATGTTTCTAATGTGTTTGGATGCCTAGTATTGAATGCATTCTATCAATATTCAATGCAAAATAATCTTCTCACATAAAAAAAAATCTGATTTGAAAGCCAACGGCTCTACTATCAGTCAGATTGTGTAATCCTTCACAGTATATATACAATGGCATAGAACAGTCCAAAGAAGCCATAATGGTATCTTTTGATGTATCCAGGGCCTTTGATAAGTTTTGGCATCCTGGCCTTATTTTTAGATGTTGCCAACTCGCATTGCACATAACCTTGTGGTATGGATTCAACATTACCTCTCAAACAGTTTCTAATAACTGATTTTTACGGCCAAACTTCACCTTGGCTAACTATTGAAGCTAGCGTGCCCCAGGGTTCCATTTTGTGCCTACTTCATTTTTTGGCTACGTTAACCACTTAGTTGATGACATTACATGTGATGTTAGACTCTTTGCTGATGAAACCAATCTGCTTAAAACTGTCACTGCCATTGAATCTTCTAACCATCTTAACACTGCCTTGTAATCTCCTCATTATACATACCTGGGGAAAGGTATGGCATATTACCTTGAATACATTAAAGTCTCTCTCAATAATTTGTTCAGCGGAACTCGTCATACCACATCATCCACTTGTTTGGCTAGGAGTTTGCAAAGTACCGGATACACAAACATACATTGTTATTACTCTGAAGTACCGGACACATACACTCACATTGTTATTACTCTGAAGTACCGGACACACACACTCACATTGTTATTACTCTGATGTACCAGGCGCACACACTCATATTCTTATAATTCTGAAGTACCGAACACACAATCACATTGTTATTACTCTAAAGTACCGGACACACACACTCACATTGTTATTACTCTGAAGTACCGGACACACACACACACACTCACATTGTTATTACTCTGAAGTACCGGACACACGCACACACATTGTTATTACTCTGCAATACCGGACACACACACACACACTCACATTGTTATTACTCTGAAGTACCGGACACACACACACATGCACACACTCACATTGTTGTTACTCTGAAGTACCAGACACACACACACTCACATTGTTGTTACTCTGAAGTACCGGACACACACACTCACATTGTTATTACTCTGAAGTACCAGACACACTCTCACATTGTTATTACTCTGTAGTACCGGACACACTCTCACATTGTTATTACTCTGAAGTACCGGCCACACACTCTCACATTGTTATTACTCTGAAGTACCGGACACACACACACTCTCACATTGTTGTTACTCTGAAGTACCGGACACACACTCACATTGTTATTACTATGAAGAACCGGACACACACTCTCACATTGTTATTACTCTGAAGTACCGGACACACACACTCACATTGTTATTACTCTGAAGTACCGGACACACACACTCACATTGTTATAACTCTGAAGTACCGGACACACTCTCACATTGTTATTACTCTTAAGACCCGGCCACACTCTCACATTGTTATTACTCTGAAGTACCGGACACACACTCTCACATTGTTATTACTCTGAAGTACCGGACACACACTCTCACATTGTTATTACTCTGAAGTACCGGACACACACACTCACATTGTTATTACTCTGAAGTACCGGACACACACACACACACTCACATTGTTATAACTCTGAAGTACCGGACACACTCTCCAATTGTTGTTACTCTGAAGTACCGGACACACACACTCACATTGTTATTACTCTGAAGTACCGGACACACTCTCACATTGTTATTACTCTGAGGTACCGGACACACACACTCTCACATTGTTATTACTCTGAAGTACTGAACACACACTCACATTGTTATTACTATGAAGTACAGGATATACAATTACACATTGTTATTACTCTGAAGTACTGAACACACACTCACATTGTTATTACTATGAAGTACAGGATATACACTCTCACATTGTTATTACTCTGAAGTACTGAACACACACTCACATTGTTATTACTCTGAAGTACCGGACACACACACACACACACTCACATTGTTATTACTCTGAAGTACCGGACACACTCTCCCATTGCTGTTACTCTGAAGTACCGGACACACACACTCACATTGTTATTACTCTGAAGTACCGGACACACTCTCACATTGTTATTACTCTGAAGTACCGGACACACACTCTCACATTGTTATTACTCTGAAGTACCGGACACAAACACACTCTCACATTGTTATTACTCTGAAGTACTGAACACACACTCACATTGTTATTACTATGAAGTGCAGGATATACAATCCCACATTGTTATTACTCTGAAGTACTGAACACACACTCACATTGTTATTACTATGAAGTACCGAACAGACACACTCACATTGTTATTACTCTGAAGTACCAGACACACACACACACTCACATTGTTGTTACTCTGAAGTACCGGACACACACACTCACATTGTTATTACTCTAAGGTACCGGACACACACACACACACTCACATTGTTATTACTCTGAAGTACCGGACACACACACACACTCACATTGTTATTACTCTGAAGTATCGGATACACACTCTCACATTGTTATTACTCTGAAGTACTGAACACGCACTCACATTGTTATAACAATGAAATACAGGATATACACTCTCACATTGTTATAACTCTGAAGTACTGAACACACACACACATTGTTATTACTATGAAGTACAGGATATACAATCTCACATTGTTGTTACTCTGAAGTACTGGACATAAACACATTGTTATTACTCTGAAGTACCAAACAGACACACTCACATTGTTATTACTCTGAAGTACCGAACAGACACACTCACATTGTTATTACTCTGAAGTACCGGACACACTCTCACATTGTTATTACTCTGAAGTACCGGACACACACACACTCTCACATTGTTATTACTCTGCAGTACCGTACACACACACACACTCACATTGTTATTACTCTGAAGTACCGGACACACACACACACACATTGTTATTACTCTGAAGTACCGGACACATACACTCACATTGTTATTACTCTGAAGTACCTGACACAAACACACACTCACATTGTTATTACTCTGAAGTACCGGACACACACACACACACATTGTTATTACTCTGAAGTACCGGACACATACACTCACATTGTTATTACTCTGAAGTACCGGACACACACTTACACATTGTTATTACTCTGAAGTACCGGACACACACTCTAACATTGTTATTACTCTGAAGTACCGGACACACACTCACATTGTTATTACTCTGAAGTACCGGACACACACACACATACACTCACATTGTTATTACTCTGAAGTACCGGACACACACACACACTCACATTGTTATTACTCTGAAGTACAGGATATACACTCTCACATTGTTATTACTCTGAAGTACCGGACACACTCACATTGTTATTACTCTGAAGTACCGGACACACTCACATTGTTATTACTCTGAAGTACCGGACACACTCACATTGTTATTACTCTGAAGTACCGGACACACTCACATTGTTATTACTCTGAAGTACCGGACACACTCACATTGTTATTACTCTGAAGTGCCGGACACACACTCATATTGTTATTACTCTGAAGTACCGGAGACACTCTCACATTGTTATTACTCTGAAGTACCGGACAGACACACTCACATTGTTATTACTCTGAAGTACCGGACACACTCTCACATTGTTATTACTCTGAAGTACCGGACACACACACACTCTCACATTGTTATTACTCTGCAGTACCGTACACACACACACACTCACATTGTTATTACTCTGAAGTACCGGACACACTCTCACATTGTTATTACTCTGAAGTACCGGACACACACACACTCTCACATTGTTATTACTCTGCAGTACCGTACACACACACACACTCACATTGTTATTACTCTGAAGTACCGGACACACACACACACACATTGTTATTACTCTGAAGTACCGGACACATACACTCACATTGTTATTACTCTGAAGTACCTGACACAAACACACACTCACATTGTTATTACTCTGAAGTACCGGACACACACACACACACATTGTTATTACTCTGAAGTACCGGACACACACTTACACTCACATTGTTATTACTCTGAAGTACCGGACACACACTTACACATTGTTATTACTCTGAAGTACCGGACACACACTCTAACATTGTTATTACTCTGAAGTACCGGACACACACTCACATTGTTATTACTCTGAAGTACCGGACACACACACACATACACTCACATTGTTATTACTCTGAAGTACCGGACACACACACACACTCACATTGTTATTACTCTGAAGTACAGGATATACACTCTCACATTGTTATTACTCTGAAGTACCGGACACACTCACATTGTTATTACTCTGAAGTACCGGACACACTCACATTGTTATTACTCTGAAGTACCGGACACACTCACATTGTTATTACTCTGAAGTACCGGACACACTCACATTGTTATTACTCTGAAGTACCGGACACACTCACATTGTTATTACTCTGAAGTACCGGACACACTCACATTGTTATTACTCTGAAGTGCCGGACACACACTCATATTGTTATTACTCTGAAGTACCGGAGACACTCTCACATTGTTATTACTCTGAAGTACCGGACACACACACACACTCACATTGTTATTACTCTGAAGTACCGGACACACACTCACACTCACATTGTTATTACTCTGAAGTACCGGAGACACTCTCACATTGTTATTACTCTGAAGTACCGGACACACACACACACACACACTCACATTGTTATTACTCTGAAGTACCGGACACACACTCACACTCACATTGTTATTACTCTGAAGTACCGGACACACACACACTCTCACATTGTTATTACTCTAAAGTACCGGACACACACTCTCCCATTGTTATTACTCTGTAGTACCGGATACACACTCTCACATTGTTATTACTCTGAAGTACTGAACACACACTCACATTGTTATTACTATGAAGTACAGGATATACACTCTTACCTTGTTGTTACTCTGAAGTACTGGACACACACACATTGTTATTACTCTGAAGTGCCGGACACACTCACATTGTTATTACTCTGAAGTACCGGATACACACTCTCACATTTTTATTACTCTGAAGTACCGGACACACTCTCACATTGTTATTACTCTGAAGTACCGGACACACACACTCTCACATTGTTATTATTCTGAAGTACCGGACACACACTCTCACATTGTTATTACTCTGAAGTACCGGACACACACACACACATTGTTATTACTCTGAAGTACCGGACACACTCATATTGTTATTACTCTGAAGTACCGGACACACTCATATTGTTATTACTCTGAAGTACCGGACACACTCATATTGTTATTACTCTGAAGTACAGGACACACTCACATTGTTATTACTATGAAGTACCGGAGACACACACTCATATTGTAATATTATAAGTACCGGACACACTCACAGTGTTATTACTCTGAAGTACCGGACACACTCACATTGTTATTACTCTGAAGTACCGGACACACTCACATTGTTATTACTCTGAAGTACCGGACACAGTCACATTGTTATTACTCTGAAGTACCGGACACACTCACATTGTTATTACTATGAAGTACCGGACACACTCACATTGTTATTACTCTGAAGTACCGGACACACTCACATTGTTATTACTCTGAAGTACCGGACACACTCACATTGTTATTACTCTGAAGTACCGGACACACTCACATTGTTATTACTCTGAAGTACCGGACACACTCACATTGTTATTACTCTGAAGTACCGGACACACTCACATTGTTATTACTCTGAAGTACCGGACACACTCACATTGTTATTACTCTGAAGTGCCGGACACACACTCATATTGTTATTACTCTGAGTAAACATTTTGCCTGGCATGAATACATTACGTGCATTACCACACCCGCCAGCGTATTGCTCTCCTGCGTAGATTCAAATTCAAACTTTTCCGCAAAGCTTTGTTTCGACAATATTTAACTATGGTTTGACAAATTCTTGAGCATGGTTGTGTTGGTTTAAACAAATTTTATTCAAAGAAGCAATTGGGAAGGAGGGCATGGCCTTATTTAATCCCTCTCGCAAGAAAAGGACGCATGAACAGTGCAAAAGAAACAACACGCCGTAGAACAAAGTGAAGTAGACACCACAGTCACAAAGCACAGATAGTGGGCTCGTTGGAGCCAGCGGTAATATTGTTTACATGCAGTAAAATAATGACAATAATCGTCCTCGTAATATAAATTATTTTTCTTGCAATCATAACCATTACCATATAGCTACTAGATCGGCGTTTCAGGTCCAAATCGTTTGCTCTTCTCAATGAATTCCTGTACTGCTAAGAATATTATAAAATTTTGGTTTAAGTCACATTCACTGTTTCCAAATAATAAAGTGTTTTAGCAAAAGGGAGCCAAGGCATTGATAGTAGTATGTAAGACGTCACGAGCAACGGTATGTCGGGGACAGGTAAGGAAAAAATGTCACACGCTTTCAAAAGCAGCACCACATGAACAGGCTGGTGAATCTGTAACGCCTATTTTGGACAGGTGTTCATTTAACTGACTGCGACCCATGCGTTACCTGCAGTGTAAGATAGATAAATATCTTTTGCCGACAACTTAAAGCTCTGGGTATTTTACGGGGTGCGGGAGGGGTTGGAAGAGTTTCTTTTTTAATTGTGCCAAAGTAGATAAATTACGAGTTTCTAATGACAGGTGATTCCATAACCTAGTTGCAGATGGAAAGAAAGATTTATTGAAAAGAATGGTCCTAGTATTGAATAGTTCAGGCAATTCGCGGCGTTCTCTAATGTTGTAAAGGGGGTTATCATTGATACCTGGTGCATTTGGCAAAGCATTAAACAAATATTCAGGCGTTAATATGTGTACAATTTTGTACATCATAATCAATTTTGATTTCTCTCGTCGTTTAGACAGGGTCTCCCAGCCAGTTTCTTCATATAGTTTAGCGTTTGGAGTAGTTTTCATTGCTCTAGTCACGATACGAGCCGCAGTCAGTTGTAAGTCCTCCATGGGGGGGGGGGGTCCTTTTTAAAGAGATGAGCATGGAGTCGGTTTTGAGGGCGTTAAAAGAAATTAGCCATTCTTTGGACCATTCATCTAACGAGGACAGATCGCCATTCAGGACCGTAGCTGCGTATTCAGGATCGTCAAACGTGAGGTAGAGAGATGTATCATCGGCAAAAAGCTTTACTTCTGCGTTAACAACATTTACAATGTCATTGTTATAAATTAGAAACAGTAAGGGACCTAAAACAGATTCTTGTGGAACACGAGCAGTTATGTATCCCCAATCGGATGATTGCCCATTCAAAAGTACTCTCTGTCTTTGGTCCTGCAGATAGTCTCCGAACCATGACAAAAGATTACCAAATATGTCATTTTTTCCAACTTATATAAAAGACCGTTATGCCAAACCTTATCAAACGCCGTATTTATATCTACATGTAAAAAAACAATTCGTACATCTTTTTGCTCATCGACAGTCAAACATAATTCGTGATATAGGAAAAGTAATTGGTTTACTGTAGAATCGCCAGGTATAAAACCTGACTGGTTTGCAAAAATTACCATATTATCCCGAAAGAAATTGAATACATGTTTGAAAACAACTTTTTCCGAAACTTTTCCCGTACAACTTAGAAGAGATATGAGGCGGTAATTCGTACATAAATTGTCATCACCCTTTTTCTGTAAGGGTGTCACAAGAGCTTCCTTCCAGATAGAAGGGAAATGTTTTTTGTTCAAAGATAGTTTAAATAACTTGGTGAGAGGTTTATAAATAATGGGTGCAGCTTCTTTCAACAACTTGGGGCTTATTTCATCGGGACCAGTTGCTTTGGAGGTGTCAAGACTTATAAGTACGTCAAAAACTTCCTTTTCACTGATATTTAGATTTCCAATTGTTCTGATAGGGTGATCCGCAGGTGTGGGATTTTGGATTGTGGTATTGTCGAGTAGGCTTTGTTTTAGGAAAAATGAATTGAAAATTTCTGCTTTAGATGTACTATCAGATATATGCTTGCCATCGTACAATAAGGATGGTATAATATGACGATGATTTCTATTTAAAAAGTGTTTTACGGTCCTCCACCAGACTTTACCCTTCTTCCTGGAGTTTTTTAAGGAGTTGTTTAATTTTTTATTATATTCTTCCTGAGCCAAAAGTAAGTGTTCTTGATATTGGTTGCGATGTTGGTTATAAGTAGCCCACAGCGCGTCTCGATTCGGAGTATTGTTACCTTTTTTAGCTTTGGAATAAGAAAGCATGACCTTACGCTTTTCAGCGCGCAAAGCAGATGTGTACCACGGTAAGTCGTTATGACGGATAGTAACTTCTTTATTTGGAATACACTCTTTGACAGCATGCAAAAAAAGCTTTTGTCCAATTAGTACAACACTCATCAACATCGTCAGATAATAAAACGTTATCCCAGGTTATTCTGCTAAGGTTGTTGAGAAAATGATCAAAATTTGCCTTACCATATTCCCAAATTTGTTTTTTATAAGCGGGTTCCTTTTTACGTCTAAACAGTAATTTGGCGGACACGATACTGTGATCACAATTGGCAATGGGTGGTAGAACGTCAGATTCATAGATATAATTGGAGACATTGGATATAATTTGATCTAAACAACTGGAGCTGTTATTAGTTATACGGTTGGGTTCCTTGATATGAGGGCCAAGAAGTTCGCTGTACAGAATTGGTCAAGTTTTTTTACCAGGTGCTGTTGTGAAATCAGCGTTAAGATCGCCTGTCATTATGATGTTTTGTATGCCAGTAGCTCTGGCTAGATCCAGGCTGGATTGCAACTTTTTCAAAAAAGAAACTGGCGAATCCGGAGGTCTGTATATGACTCCCAGTAGGAATTTATTATCATGAATTTTTATTTTGCTCCATAATAATTCTACGTCAGGACTTTCCAAGTCGTGACGCCTAGACACTAAGAGCTGTTGTGTTGCATAAAGGCCGACGCCCCCACCGTGTCCATTCAAACGGTCTTTACGTATTATGGTATGGAAGCCTGATTAATCGATGTGACTATCAGGATTATTTGGTGCAAAAAAGGTTTCCGAGAGAGCTATTATATCATGATTAGGAACTACATCAGCTTTTAAGCAACGACTTTTTTCTTGAGACAGGCTGCGGACATTGATGTGACACAGAGGTGTGTCACAGAAAACAGCGGGTGGTCCCGGGTTTAAATGGATGTCCCCGGCCAATGAAATTAGAAGTGGCGAAATAATAAGTAGGTAAATGTCAACATTGGAATTTGTCCTTGCTAAAATGGAGTTATGAATATTAAATAACATTATTATCTGGCTTTTGGCTAAAAACAGCGGTTGTTACATTAGCCAGCTGGCCATGCATAAAATAGGCGGCAAGCACATGTAAGAAACACAGGGTGTTTAGAGTGTGCAGACCAAAAAGGTGGTCTGGGATGGCTGTACACAGCTTAGGCATCAAAACGTAGTAATAATGACAAATAAGTTCCAATGTAGTTCCAAACAATATAAAAAAGTTTACACAAAGTATATGATGCACTGACAATATGCATTTCAACCACAAAGGGTCGGCATTAACATAGTAAATTAAAATGGCATAACAGATTGTTATCAATTTGTGGTAAACACAATCATGCGCACTGTGTGACCCAGGTGGAAAATGAAAACACACTGACGATGCATTCATTACGTTTACCATGAATAACATAATACATGTTCCGATTAAAGAATATGCAAAGCCAGCACTCAGGCATAAAATGGTGAAATACATGTACAAACAAAATATCAGTTGATGCAAATTATTACATACTCCTAACACAAGGGCTTTTAGGACTGATATTATGGAGGAAACTGTTTGGAACAAAAAGCGAAAAGGCAAATGAATACTGTTAATACATGTTGAATTAGTTGTATATAACCACCTACGTATTGAACATTCGAGTATTGAGGTCGACATTGAAGGGAGCACGTCATTGATATGGTGATATACAAATTGTACGTCATACATACAGAGAAATTCTTAGTATCTTTAAGAAGACAACAATAGATGCACATTATCGGAGATAATTTCCGCATTGATATTGATAAGAAAATAATGAACTTTTCTGGTATGGTATGAGCGAACAAGGTTACGATGTATTTACATTTGATAATAATGGTTATAAAATATTGAGTATAAAGAATAAACTTAGCAGTACGTCTAAGTAGAGCATGTATGTATTGGACAGCAACAACAGTATTCTTCATAAAATACATTGAAAAATGAATACATAAAAGACGGAAGCTGAAAAAATAAATAAAACGGCAGCCATCAAATACGGAATAGCTTATCGAGAGCAGATAATTCATGGTGGTAATAGTCAATGAGAACAATTAAAAAAAACATCATGCAGAAAGATATAGGCAAACGTTGATTAAGCCTTGTAGAAAAACAATAGACCTAAGTGAATCATATTCAGTGAAAACTCGTTAAAATGACACCGTCTGTTCCGTAAGTAATGTGTCAGATAACTGAATATGTCGGATAAATGAGTTCAATAACAGAGAAAATAAAACTGTTCCCATGAAATTTTGTGTCATTATATTGAATATGTCGGATAATTGAGTGTCGTTATAATGAGGTTTCACTGTATATGTTCAAGAGCCCCTACACGAAAAAGCACAGTGAGTATCCACAACGTGCTCGCAAAACACGTGGGATGATGGAAATTTATAGCACAAAGTAGACAGAAAATATGGTAAACTGACATGGTTGACAACTGTGGTCCCAGCCTTTCTGACCTAATTGAAGCTGTATAGTGTGAGGTTGCCATAATATGCACTGGTGCCTTAAGGTACACATTGCATGTCAATCTCTCACCTGAACTTGGTTGGTCAACTCTCGCCAGCAGAAAGAAGTGCTTTAAGGTCCCTCTTTTTCACAAAATATATCACAATTCAGCACCTTTCTATCTCAATAGCGTAGTTTATCCAAATCCCCATGCACAACCTTTCAACCAAACCTTTGCAATACAACCTCCATACGTTACTTTAATTGCAAAACTAATCGCCCAGAAACGTCCTTCCTTCGTGATACCATTAAGCTATGGAACAGTCTTCCTTCTGATATGAGAGATTCAATTACCCAAATATTCAAATCGAAAGTGAAAGCAACCCTTCTAGTAGTGGATAATGTTCCCGTTTACTATACCTGCGGACACAGATTTGCCAACAGTTGCCATGTCCAGGTACGTCTGGGATTCTCGAAGCTTAACATTGATCTCTTCAAGGTGCACATCATCCTACAACATGTGCTCTTGTAATCACGCTGCTGAAGATCTCCAACATTTCATGTTCTTCAGTCAAAAGTATTCAACTGTCAAAGTAAAACTTCTTAACTCCGTCATCCTTGTTATAGACCCTGGAATCCCTGTAAACTTAGTTATAAATGTAGCAAGTAACAGACTAGCTGATATTTGTCTCTTTGGTAGCGACGAATTGTCAATTCCGCTCAACATGCGCATTTCTGATGCCTTCTTAAAATACAATTTAGACAAAGGAGACTTCATATTAATGTTCTAGAGCGTATATTCAGTCAGTTGAAATTAGCCAGTTGTTGACTCACTTAGAATTATTCTGAAGTGTCACCTGAGAACTGTCATTGCGTTTAAATTATTATTGTGAACCAATTTGGCTGGTCTTGTGATAATAGTATCTATAACTGATTATTTTATCAGGGGTAAATCAGATCTATATATGTGCAATGGTAACGTGTTCTAGTCCTGTGTGCTCTGTATATATATGTATATATATATATATATATATATATATATATATATATATATATATATATATATATATATATATATATGCGTGTCACTCCGTGCTTTGGAGAATCCCCTGTCTAGTCATCTCGATGCACTATAGGGCGATCCAGTGTAAATAAATGTGTTTCTACTATGGACACTGTTTCGGTTGATCACACTTCGCCGCCATATAATAAAATTGGCTTCATGTCCTCATCAAATGGGATCAATTGATTTGCTGGTAAAGATTTACGTCCTGGTCACCCCTTACTTTAGTATTTGTCATGCCGGCAGCCATTTTACCCTCATCAGGTAGACCCCGAGCAGCCAAAGTAAATGTACTAGTGAGGTAAATACAATGCCAAGATAGCAGAATGAAGAGATAAAATTCGGGTTTTTGTCGTTGCGATGAAAGTGGAAATGGCCACAGGACGTACCGCTTGGACTGGACACCATAATAGCAGGGTTTTTGTTTGTTTGTTTGTTTTGTTTTTGTTTTTGTTTTGTTTTGTTTTGTTTTGTTTTTGTTTTTTTTTTTTGTTTGTTTTGTTTTTTTGTTTTTTGTCTTTGTTTTTTGTTTTTTTTTTGTTTCTTGTTTTTTTTGATTTGTTTTGTTTTTTGTTTTTGTTTTTTGTGGTTATTATTTTTGTTTTGTTTTGTTTTTTGTTTTTGTTTTTTTGTTTTTTTTTTTGTTTTTTTTTTTGTTTTTTTTGTTTTTGTTTTTTTTGTTTTGTTTTGTTTTGTTTTTTGTTTTTGTTTTTTGTGGTTGTTTTTTGTTTTCTCTGTAATATCAGTTATAGGTTCCAGCATTTCATATATGCATGCGTGTAGATCATATTACAACTACGCAAATATTGCAACATGATCAGCAAAAAGTAAGGATAAACTGGTGCATTGACCTCACTTGTACGACACCCGGATCCATATAAGGTTAGGTCAATTTCCACGTAGTGAATCAATAAAATGAAAAAAAAGGGGGGGACTGGCAGGACACCTTGATTTTAGGCAAAATGTCGCTTTTAAAATATGATGTACATCCATGCTGCGTTTTAACAGGGATTTCTGCATCGGTTTACATAGTTGGTAGAAGTTGCAGTGCCTGCATATTTACGCCTGCCTCATATAACTTGTAGAACAAGAAATCTGTATTTACAGTAGCCAAAGCATGTGTAAAATCGACGAACGCAGTATATATATATATATATATATATATATATATATATATATATATATATATATATATATATATATATATATATATATATATATATTGCTTTGCTTACGGTCTGTTGTCGTCTGTATTATTTGACATATATTTTTCCGTTGACAAGAAATAGTTTCAATTGACAACACTATTTAGAAATAACTTCCCAAATGCGTTCCACATTTACCTTAAAATCGTTTACTAATTAGAAAATCCGTGCACTTGCTTTTGCATCTTGTCGTTCCTGGTTGTGTTTCAACCATTTGTACCATAAGAGCTATGACGTGGATGAATTCCGTCCACGCGTAGTAAACCACGACCTCTAGATCGAAGCACACAATTCTTCTTTTACATTTTGCTGCATGGAATGTGGGCTTATTTCACTGTTTTATCTCGCTAATTATGCGCGATGTGAAAACAACGCTGTACTATGTTTCCCGTCTTGCATATTGCGTGCAACATGCTCCGAAGGCGAGAAAATATTCCAGGGGTCACGGGGTCAAGGATCTTTCACTCGCAGTTTTTGCCGGTACACTCACTTGCACATGAATCTTTGATAACGCATTTTTTATGTCTGTGTGCCAACACAGACATCTTTCTTTCTTTTTTCTTTCTTTCTTTCTTTCTTTCTTTCTTTCTTTCTTTCTTTCTTTCTTTCTTTCTTTCTTTCTTTCTTTCTTTACTGGCAAATTTGTCCGACATTTCATTTGAAAAGTATTACATATAGAATCTCCAAACTGGGCACAATTATACTTCTGTAGATGAAGTCTCGCATTTTTAAAATGAGAGGACTTGCTTTTGAAAATTATGCAAATGAGGTCCAATTAAAGTTTTGAATCTTCAATATCTTATATACTAGAGCAGATGTGGTCCAAAGTGTATAGGACTTCGATCATAGCAAGGCAAAGGTCATCTCGAAGGTCAAGGTCATGTCAGTCAAAGGTAGTGCTAAGGTCAAACCTCAATTTTAGACCAAAATGTCATTTTAAAGATCAAGGTTTTCTGGAGGTGGAGGTCATCTCAAGGTCAAAGGTCATTTCAAGGTCAAAGGCCACTTTCGATGGTGGCTTTTTTCTAGCCATAACTTTTCATCCAATTTTTATCATGTTGGGCTCAAAACTGTAGCTTTTGTTATACAGCACATTTTTTAAACTAACATGTGACCTCTAAAGGTCAAACGTCAAAGTCATTCTTACCTTTAAAAATTTTAAACCATTCATAACATGGCCAATTTGCATCCAATTCTAATCATGTTGGACTCAAATTGTAGGTATTGCAACAATGCACCTTTTTTAAGAACATGTAACCTCAAAAGAGCAAATGTCAAGGTCATTTGGCCCTTTAAAAGTTTCATCTTGCCATAGCTTGGCAAATTTTCATCCGATTTGGTTCACCTTGGGCTTAAATTGTTTGTATTGCAACACTGTGCAATTGACATGTGACCTGTAAAGGTCAAAGGTCAAGGTCATTTGGACTTGAAAATTTGGTTCCACCCATAAACTTAATGCAATACGAAGTGCCAAAGGATAAAAGTTACAGCATTTAATATTTACAAATTTTGAAGGCACACAGACAGATTTGCTTTGACGCAAATCTTCTTTTCTAGTTCCAACTTTTTAAACCCTAAATGGTAACAAAATTCCTGTTTATTAGCTTTTGGTCGAACCTTTCCATGCGTCATGTGCCCGTTAAGTCCAATCCATGCGGCAGTCGCACTATATACTATACTTTACTCCAACAAAACAGGGACAACTTAAGGCAAATATTATCTATTGCATCTACATTTACTTCATATTCATAAAATGGGTAGTATATGCTATGTCCCATATAGGCACTAACATAAAAATGAAATATAATTCAATTAATAAACAGCAATGAATAAAAACGGTCCGCAGTTATCGAGATTCACGCACAAATTAATACGAATACCACGCAGCGGTATTGTGACTTTCACGGCAACAGATATAACATTTGACACAAATGGGTGGGAAACAACCATCATCTAGTTTTGTTTTGTATAATTGAACATGATACACACGATGATCATGCTGTGGCTGCAAGGAAATGGGATGCAATTGTCGACCAGACGCATGTTCTAAACACAACTAAAATAGTTTAAGCAATAAATATGAAAGAAATAACAAGACCGTGTCTGATTTTATTGAAACAAGAAACAACATAAAAAAAATCCAAAACAAAAACAAAGAAACAAACAAACAAAACTTTAAAAAAAAAAGAAAGAAGATTTTTCAAGATTCTTCCATAAATTTACACAATTACCACACAGCAACATTATGGATTCCCCGGAAGCGGAGTTCATATTGAAGTGTGCATAGGTAGCAGAATAGAGTTGTGATGGGCTGATTGAGCATCCCAACCGAGATAGTCCGTGAATTGACCAATTCAGTGTTTCCAAGACACTGTAACATACCTGTGGATAGAGATAGCCAGGTAAGGTTTCTAAAAACGCAAAGCTACTCCATTAAAACAAAGGTAAAACATAACGTTACCCCTTTGTCCATGTAGGTGTATGGTCGAACAGGTCAGGTGAAAAATAGTTGGTGGGGAGGGACAACTATGTTATCCCTCACCGGCACAACTCGTATATCTATTAAAAGCCAGCATCCATGTGTATTTTCGTATTTAAATTTTAGTGACCTCATGATCACTTAAAATGTCCTGCCAAGTTTTTGAGACTGCACTGGGACTTGATTGCAATTTTTTACATGTCAAAAGCTTTTTTCTAACAAATTAATGGCACTGAAAATTGCTACAATGGAATTTAGAAGGATTTATAAGCCTGGTACACTGCATATATAGCCCTGGGACAATGGATTTATAACCCTGGTACATTGGATTTATAGCCCTGGTACACTGGATTTATAAGCCTGGTACGCTGGATTTATAAGCCTGGTACACTGGATTTATAAGCCTGGTACACTGGATTTATAAGCCTGGTACATTGGATTTATAACCCTGGAACACTGGATTAATAACCCAGGTACACTGGATTTATAACGCTGGTACACTGGATTTATTAACCTGGTACACTGGATTTATAAACCTGGTACACTTGGTTTACAACCCTGGTACACTGCTTATCCGCGGATATCGAACACACAAAAATAAATGGGAACAAACTATCAATGAGGCTCTGTTTTGTACGTTATAACATCACGGTCCAAACAATACACAAGCTGTGGTTGTAAGGAAAAGGTGATACCACTGTCGATCATATGCATGTTTCAAGGAAAGTGACACCACGGTCAATCATATGCATGTGTCAAGCAATACTCGGACATTAAGGGGGGGGGGGAGAGTAATAATAACCGCTACTATGACAGGTCAAGGAAAAAACGGGACCAATAAGTTTACGATGAAGCAATTAAAAAAAAGGCAAAGCCTGTATAAATTTATCTTGTGCAAAAAAAAAAAAGACAATAAATAAAAAAATGAAAAATTATATAAAATTCCAAGTTCAAAATAATAGATGATGGTACAAACCACAGGATATAATAATATACGCCCACATTTCAATATGCTGGTAGTAGACGCCACCAAACGTCACAGATAGTGGTCCCAGTAATTAGTGCTCTGTGCTTCGACAGTGAAGAGAACATAATAAATATAAATAAGTTTATAA
>OZ026623.1:8018213-8133213 GCA_964020975.1 Hermodice carunculata | reverse complement strand
CTGTCCCATGCGACGAACCAGCAAATGGTGGGCAAACCAACTATTAAATTTTGTGCATTTCGAAGCTGGTTTTTGGTCAGATGATTTATTAACACTTTTTTTAACAATGGCCTGGTGTCTGCATTCTACAATATTTTGGGTTACATTTCAAAGATTTGTAGGTCTAAATGTGTCAAGCCACCCCCACCCAATGGTGTTGTAAACAAGACAGCAGACCGACTGACAGGAACAAACAGGAAACCACACACACACACGCATATATATATATATATAGTAGCATCATCCATTCGTTTCTTTAGACATAAATACTGAGCAAACCATATGCGCTTTTGACGCAATAATATTCCATAATAGTCATAATAAAGATAATAAATCTACTGGACGAAGATACAACGGATATTTGTTGTTGTTCTTGTTTTTCTTGTTGTTGTTTTTGTTCTTTTACTTGGTTTACAAGTACACAAAGAGCCTGATGTCATCAGAGTCGTCAGAGTCGTCATACTTTTGACTATTGTAAGACAAGTCATCATACGTCTTGAGTTATGTAAGAGGAGTCGTCATACGTCATGAGTAATGTAAGAGAAGTCATCACACGTCTTGACTAATGTGAGACGAGTCGTCATACGTCTTGAGTAATGTTAAAGAAGTCTTCATACGTCTTAAGTAATGTAAGAGAAGCAGCCATACGTCTTGAACGATGTAAGAAAATTCGTCATATGTTCTGAGTAATTTAAGAAGAGTAGTGATACATCTTGAATAATGTGAGAGGAGTTGTCATACGGCTTCAGTGATGTAAGAGAAGTCGTCTTCCATCTTCAGTAATGCGAGAAAAATCGTCATAGGTCCTGAGTAATGTAAGAGAAACCGTCACACGCCCTGAGTAATGTACGACGAGTCACTATACGTCCTGAGTAATGTAAGAAAAGTCATCATGCATTTTTAGTAATATAAAAGGAGTTGTCATACGTCTTGAATAATGTAAAGGAAGTCGTCATATGTCTTGAATGATGTAAGAGAAGTCGTCATGTCTTGAATAATGTAAGGGAAGTCGTCATATGTCTTGAATGATGTAAGAGAAGTCGTCATATGTCTTTAATAATGTAAGAGGAGTCGTCATTCGTCTTAAGTATGAACTGTTGACTCGTGGAAATGTTAGTACTGCCCTTTGTTTCTCATCAATGCGCCCGTGGCACTGCATTTTCTTTGCCCGGCAACATGGCCAGATATTTTGGCGGAAAATGTTGTGCATGTGACCTACAAAAATGGCATATTACTAACGAGGTGCTTTGCAATTTGTCTCACATGTATATCTGGAGAAACAAAAAGCCAAAGCAATTATATTTGGGTGGCTCCCAAGTCAATCAGGCAAGAGTAAATACCAAGTCATTGATTCCCGTTTCCCATTTTTACTAATTTTAGAAATATTTCTAATCAAACCAGGGCCTCAAATTGTTCGCGATCGCGGTTTTATTATTATTCCAGCATCCCAACACGAATTCGCTCTTTGTGCAAACCTCTCTTACTGGTTCCGTAAGACCCACATTTTACCCACACAGGATTAATAAATCTGTGTCAGCGGCCGAGCGCAGACACATTAATACCAGGCGGAAAGCACGACACTGCAACATAAGATAATGGCTGCATAATATGCTATTTTTCTACGGCAGTTTTTTTGCTTTTGGGCACAATAAGACTTGAATGTATATACATATATATATATATATATATATATATATATATATATATATATATATTTATAAAGATATATATGTATGTATGAATATATATATGTATATCTATACTTATATATATTTATAAAAATATGTATGTATGTATGTATGTATGTATGTATGTATGTATGTATAAATATATATACATATATATATATATATATATATATATATATATATATATATATATATATATATATATATATCGGTGTGTTGGTAGGTAGATTTTGAGAAAAGTCGATAGATCGAAGGATATATTTAGGGACAAACATAAATATGACGTAGAGGGTACCTCACTATTTAACATATTGCTCTAATCTGTTTATTACATTATGTGATCAGTCTAATTATTGTATCCCTGCAAGGTTTTTATATAATTTTGAATTGGGGGAGACCCGGACGTTGTGGGAATGAATTACCGAAGTACCAGCCCAATAACCCGGTAGTAGTCGACTGCAATAGTCGACATGGCCTTGTGACGGTTGTCCCCATTCGTCTCCCAATTAATTGGTGCCTCTCTTTGGCAGCACTCTTTATTTCTATCGAAAAATCAGCTAATCCATCTCTTGACGGTACCGAATTGGCAATTTCATTTTGTTTTAAGTTTGGTGGAAATTATTCGATAATCTTGATCTGTTATAAAGCGTTTTAACATTGTACGATCTTAGAGTGTGTCAGCAAAAAGTGTTCGCTCCCATCGTGCGTGCACTCCTAATGCACTACCCTTCAAATATGCACTCCTGAAGGCGGACTAGCGATCTCCATGATGAGGCAGTATGTCACTGGTGCTAATGGCCTGCCTCCAGTTCACCTCTAATCCCGCCAGTATAGTGCTTAGCAGCTGTATGGTGCTCTGCGCTTTACACTTTACTTTTAGGTCAAAGGGGGCTATGGCAATTGATGATTTGACACTCTCATGCTTTTGGATCCTGTAAGTTTTTGTTTGTTTGTTTGTTTGTTTTTTTTGTTTTTTTTGTTTTTTGTTTTTTGTTTTGTTTTGTTTTTATCATTATTATTATTGTTATTATTATTATTATTATTATTATTATTATTATTATTATTATTATTATTATTATTATTATTATTATTATTATTATTATTATTATTATTGTTATTATTAGTCACTTTCTCGTTTTAATTTCGTAGAAACAGAGAGAAAAATTCATAATGGTCGGAACGACATTAATACTCCCTCGGCCAAGTATGATCCTTGGTGGCCATGAAAAGAGATCCACGTTGCTAAATGTACAGCTAAGCCACTCTTAGAATGAGATACTTCTACAGTACAAGTTTCATTACAGTAGTTACAGTGAGGCCAAAAGGTGCGAGCATTGAGTGATGGACGGCCAGAGGAAAGGACGC
Organism: Hermodice carunculata; assembly: GCA_964020975.1. Taxonomy (NCBI): domain Eukaryota; kingdom Metazoa; phylum Annelida; class Polychaeta; order Eunicida; family Amphinomidae; genus Hermodice; species Hermodice carunculata. Next base: position 8,130,121 of record OZ026623.1, on the reverse strand, counting down.
ATGTGGTACATATACCCACAGAAGTAACGACGACAATACTCTGTCGGCTGATAGGGCCAGAGGATGGAATGTTGACTGAAACTTTGCGGGGGGCATTACAAGGGGCATACAATTCGTCTTTCTGCTTATATGTTCTTATCAAAAGGTAGTCGGTACGTCGTGTCATTTTGAACCTTTGTTCAGAATAGTCATTGAAGGTCAAAGGAAAGCAAAGTTCCTGGAACATTGTAGATGATGACTGGTTAATTATACAGATATAGTTTTCCTGCTATTATTTACACTGAAAGACCTTCCCATGACCCTTTATTGTCAGTGTGTCTCAGCTTAGAGCAGCGTATGACGCAGCTTGAGGAATGGACAAGTCTTTAATACATACACGTTGAGCCTGTAATTTCTGTTCTATAATCTGTTCATGTACAAGTTCATTTATAACGTGATACGGTGCCTCACAGTTTAGTTTGGAACTTTTTTCATTCCAGATATTTCATTTTTGAGGCAAAGACGAAGCAGATAACATTGTCATATATACCAATTTTTTCTGGAAAAGGTACGTGAAACATGGAAGTCATTACCTACCAGTGGCGAGACGTTTATCTTTGGAGGTTGTTAAGCCATAAACCCCCAGAATTATATACATATATATATATATATATATATATATATATATATATATATATATATATATATATATATATATATATATATATATATATATATGTCACCCTTCATTGTTTTTTTGAGCAAACCGTGGTCCGTGTTTCACTCCTCGTTACTTGCTGTATTCAGTAGGGCTGTAGCCTGTGCAGTGAGACTGAGTGGCCCGCAAATTACCCAGAAACCTGTGCGCGCTTGGCTCTGACATCGGAATCTCCGCTGGGGTTTCTCCGCTTGGTGAACTTATGCATAGACCGTATTAAATTGAATTGTTTTTCTGATCAAATCGGTTTAATCATCTCTGCAAATATGCCCCAACTTAAATAAATTGACCCTCCTTGTCTGATTTGTTTCGCGGATCAAATATTTATACTTCGGAACAAATCACTTCCGGCAGTGCTTGACCCGCGCAACAAATAGTACACAGACTACCGGAGGTGACGAGCGGCATACCGGAGGAAGTAATTATTATCTGGTGGTGGAGAAAACTTTGTTCGTTCAGCAAATCAAATGGATTTGGTTACGGGAACAAATATGTTTGTTTAGATGAATAAATCAAGATAAACCTTACTCGATTTGATTAGAAGAACAAATCGATTTAGTAATCTGAACAAATTCATTTGTTCATGTGATCGGATTCATACTATTTGTTCCTCTGAACAAATCTATTTGATCTTCTGATGAAATCAGTTTGTTCTTGTCATTAAACCAATTTGATCAGAAGAACAAATACACTGCATTTGATCACATGAACCAATACATTTTTTCATCAGATCAAATCGATTTGATCATGTGGTTAAATATTTCATCTCGTGATTACATATTTTTTTCCCTGGATCAAATATTTGTTCATAAGGATACATTTATTTGTTCTTCTGATCAAACATTTAATCATCTGCTCAAATATTGAATAAAACAAGAAACCGCGTTCCATGATATATATACGAGACTTTATTGACATACACCATGTTTCATGCTATGGTCAGAAACATATCAATGAAATAAGGATAAAAACACATTACCTATACATTACATACCAAGTCAAGTACCATATGTAAAATAGTTTGGGACCCTCATATTGTTGATATTTTGTGCCGTAATTAAGTTCTGGGTTATATAATTACTTTTGTCAGAAGCGAAGGTTCCAGTTGTGTATTGGCATTTCCTGTTTTGCAATAGTCTTGTTTTTCTCCTTCATTTGCGAAGGTCTCTTTCGTCTTTATAATGTTTGTCTCTTGATAAGTGTTCGACAGTATTGTTCATTTACGTCGCTTCCTATGGTATTGTTAATCCAGGTCGCTGATTGGTTTATCTTTTGGCGGCAAGGGATTGGGGTTTTAGGTATAAAAGAGCGGGGTTCCGTTTTATCAGGCAAGTACATGCCCTCCTTGCATAAAAGATGGAGGTTACGTTTTTGTGGGAGGAATACGTGAATTGGAACCGATAGTGAAACAGTATATCCATGTGTTTCCCGGGCGTATGTTTGTTTTGTGCTTTTCAGTCGGTTTCCGTGGAACTTATATACATTTCTGCATACTGTATCAAGTATAGAGCATGGTGCATGCTCTTTTCATTTGTAGATTTATATATGGCCTGCTACATGGACTGGCGGATGTTTCTCTGTGCGTCTGTGGTTCTGGTTACTCTGGAATTTGGTATACCCGAGTAGCCTCACTCCCTGGTATACCGCAGGGGTCCATTAGCCCCAAGAAAGTGTGTGTTACTTTGAATCAGGTAATAAGCTTGATTTATATATACACATATTGTCCACGTAGGTTGCACACGCGTATAAAATAAAATCATTAAACGTGCATTAAAAATGTGCCATAAGCTACGGGTGCAATAATTAAGCCGTATAATGTTTGTAAATTTAAAACTCGCGTTTTCCTGTCATGCGCGTCACGGAATAGCTTTTTCTGCTGCGCTCTATTTACCATCGCCTTCCATTCTTGTGAGTAATGTCTATAAAGGTTCAAGTGGTAATAATTATGGTATTTTATTGTAAGCATATTTATTTAAAGAACTACATCGCCTAATAGTTGCAAAGCAACTAATCTGGAGGACATTACAAGGAGTCTGTTTGCTATTTTCAACAGTATAATACCAAGCAGTAGTTAAGAAAACAATTTCAATAAACGAAACGTCTGGACTCTATGATAAATGCAGGTACTGCAGAAAAAAATCAACATTTTGTTCATTTGACAGATCCGTACTTAGCATTATTTCCAAAAGTCTGTTTCTAACGAGATCAATCAACAAGTTTGGATTTACACCTGGAGCAAGCACGTGGACAACTGCATTCAGGAATTCACGCCTTTGAGGGTTGTAGAGAGGACAATGACAATAGAAATGAAAATGTATCCTCGATTGTGTGGCTACCGGAAGAGGCTGCTGATGGTACAGTATTTATGTTAAAAAGATGCGAGTTTAATTTATACTGACCCATGCGGAGTTGGGTCTGAATAATATGGAAATATGGAAGTTTTTAATTTCAGTTTGAAGTTCGAGAGTGAAGTTGACTCTCTTACACCTGGTGGGAGATCATTCCAAAGTCTGATAGATGGTGAGCGAAAAGATGTGTAGAAGCGGTCAGTTCTACATTATATTTGTTGGAGTTCAGCGAGATTTCTTAATGGACGACGAGCTTGTACAAGAACGCAGTTAGGTATGATGTCTTATAGATATTGTGGATGAAGTTTGTCAAGCATTTTGTATCGAAGAACTAATTTAAAGAATTTTCTCCGGGTGTGGAGTGGCTTCCACCAAACTTCTGTCAATAGACGAGCACGGGAAGTGAATTTGAAAGCTCCAGTACAAATTCTGGCAGCTTCATACTGTTACCCTTGTATCAGGTGGGACAATTCTGTGGTACAGTTGTCAAAAAGAACACAGCCCTACTCCAGAACAGGGCGAATCATAGGGAGATAAAGTTTTTCTAGAGTTTTCCTGGAGAGTTTAAATTTAGGTCGTTTAAGGGGTGAGAGGCGTTTTCTTGCTTTAGTGACAATGCGGTTGGGTTAATATTTCCAGTTATGTCTTGACTCTGGACGTCAAGATGCTACATGCCCAGCTGAAAGGTCATGGTTCTCATGGTGTTGTCAAGGACGAATGTGGCTTTTCTATGTACACGTTCTGTCATGTCAATAAATAAAATAAATCTTCGTATCTTCCGGCTCATCGTGTTATCCTTATATGAATCCCAAAGTGATACAGTGCAACCTCGTTGATCCGAACACCTCTGTACCCCAGTGAACTGTTCAGATTAATGAAGCATCTGGATTACTGAATGACTATTATTTGAAATGAACAATTCGGTTCCAGGAGAAAAGAGTTTAGATTAATGAGTCATACGGATTAATGAGGTCCGTGTTAATGAGATTCCACATAAGTGTGCATCCAGGAAACAATATCAGACATATATACACAGTATCTTTGATTGTTTTTACATATGTTTCCAGTGAGGCAGCCAGGTCAATATCCAAGTTGTTAATACCTTGTTTCAAATATATAATTTGTTTAATGGAGTACTGGATGGCAGGCATCATGGGTATTGCCCATTCTCAGAATATACGCAAACTTAGCTTGGTCATTTTAAGGAGGAAGATTTGAAGCCAGCACCTTTGGATGACCTCTTCTCAGTTTTTAATATTTTTGATCAGTTTGATACTTAAACTGCATGCTCCCAAAAATTCAGATGTTTGAACAAAAAATTTACACGAGAAAATTGAGCTCAAAACGTTTGTTTACACTGAAGAGTTCTTCATTGCTGCCCACATGATTTTTTTTTTTTTGCTTCGGCATGATAATGAACCATGTCATTGTTTGCACAGTCATTAGTTCATGACCCCCTGGAAACCAGGTGAGCCACTGACAAGGGTCACTCATAGGGAACAGGGAAGCATTATCCATGGAGAGAAGAATGGGCCAATACAGACTAATCACTACCAGTGTTCTGACTACTTTGAAATTCTCTTTTGATGTAAAGTTAAATTAGCATAATCCACTTACTGGGCCCCAAATATGGGAAGCCTTATGTGAACCCACACCCAAACAAACCAAGTGTGGTTACGTTTGATGTTCCCAAGTTAAACAAAAAAAGTTTTGTTTTAAGACACAAAATATGCTTTTTTTAGAGACAACACCACTTAGGTAGAGCTACAAGTTCATTTCACACAATAATAAAAACACAGGGCAGAAGAAGTGAGTATGTGTCACATTACAGCCATAAATGCATAAGAATTGACAACATTTTCTGTCAACGCAATTTTCTTGAAATTTTTTTTGGCACAATCTATGCAATTTGTATCTAGCCTCACAAATAAATTGCCCTATCACAACAAAATCAACGGATATCAAATGGAATATATCATATGCAAAAGAAAATCACTGGATTTTTTTCTGACTACGCCTTCAGTGACTTTTAGAGCAATTTTAAGAATGAAAATGAACAACCTGTTAGGACCAACATTAAAAAATTTATAACTTTTTATTTATGTTATTTCAGGACTCACCATTGAAATCGATCCTGGACATAGATATATATTTTCAATTTTCATCTGATTCCAGCTTGCAAAAAAAAAAACCAAAACAAACAAACAAACAAACAAACAAACAAACAAACAAACAAACAAACAAACAAAAACAAACAAAAACAAATCCCCCCCCCAACATTTTGTTCGATTTCTGCCCGAATAATATGATAATCCTACCAAGTCAGAAACAATGCCATAAAATCTCAAAAATATCCAATCCTGCAACATAAAGCACATGAACAAAAAAAAACAAAAAAAAACAAAAAAACAAAAAAAAAAACAAAAAAAAAACAAAAAAAAAAACCCAAAAACAAACAAACACACAAAAACAAAAAAACAAAAAAAAAAAACAACAAACAAACAAACAAAAATAAATAAATAAAAGAGAACAAAAAACCCTATGGATACAAGTCTATGGATATGTAGTAATCAGAAAATATATAAGTTTGATGTACTTGTTAAAAAATTAAATGGGTAAAATCGATCCAAAGTTGCCAGTCTCACTGCACACTAGCTCCACATCTCTCACCTAACTCTGAAAAGTCTTACCTATTGCCGGCGATTTGGAGTACAAGTCATCTCTAGCGTGATTATATTCATTGCAGTTTACCATCACATGAAATCCGTCCTCAATAGCTCCCGTTCCACACAATAAACAATTTATCATCTCAACCGGTGGTTTTGTTTTTGTGTTACGGCCGGAGTCAACAGCTACAGTAATAGCACTGTTGCTCAGTTTCGTGACGTTTTGTCGCTGCTTAATGGTTAAAATCTCTGTGAAGATACGCTTCCATCTCAAAGCTATCTCACCGTACAGTCAAGCGCAATTTGTGCTGGCTATTTATTTTCTTCTCCCTGGTTTCGTATAGGTATGGGGTTTTTGTCTCAGTTTAAAGACAGTATTGTGGGAGCAATAGGATCAAATCACCGTTTTTTACTAATGACTGGCGATTTTAACGAGAGGTGCACTGAATGAGAGCCAAGCCATGTTCACGGCGAACTGGGCTTGTTCCATTTCAACCCCATTTCCCAGAATAATATACTTTACCTCATATGGAAAGCCACCAAGATTCCTGAATACTGATACAACCATCCAGACCTGCCATTATGGACTCGCCTGGGCTTATTGTTGATATTGGCAATGGGGTCGGGCCGTCTTTGTCCCTCTGTAGCCACTCCGTACCACCGCACTTGTGCATCGTGCCGTTTAGGACAACCAAAGTACTAACTTGAAAGGCAGGCTCGGATCAAAGCGCTAACTTCAAAGGCAGGCTCATAGCCAGACTTTAATTATGGGTGTTTCCGTTGCCGACCTTTTCTCTATACTAGGTTTAATTGGCTTATAAAATCCTTGATAATAATTGTATCGATATGAAACTTGTTTCTAACAAGTCTAGATATCTGCAAAATAAATTAAATGTATGATTTTGTGGGTAAAATGTGAAATCTAATTGATCGATAATATTTTATTCATGCACATAGAAACGTGTGTATAATTGACACACTAAAATATATAAAATCTAGACAAAGTATTAAGACACACATGCCAGCATAGAGCAATATAATTGCTGAAAGCACACCAAACTATTGTATTTGTGTCTTTTTGTCCAAAACAACTTCCTAGTAGTCATTACCCTATTCCGCAGTCCGAACTCTTTACTCTCCATAAGCTATCCTGTCACTGTCTAACCTATATACATATGGAATTACTATTGTCCATATTGCACACGTTCCTCTTGTAAAATTTTGTCATAGGCTTAATTAGCCCAAATAAATTAAAGGGTCTTCAGCGGGTAACTACTCAACATGTTTCGGAGCCTTTTACCCGTACATGTCTCGCTGAGTGGCGGCTCCTTGTCTAAGCTAAATATTCAGCAAAGACAACCCACATAATAATGAATAAATATGAACGTGGCAAAGGATGAATTAGCTAAATACGTGAAGTTTTGCTTATAATTGCAGAGCTTCATTATGAAAGAATACATGTCAAACAAACCATAATTACTAAATTTGTATAGTACAGGTTCAGATAAGAACAATTTGACTTATCCCTGAACCAATATATACCCTTTCTAGCTGGACAGCTTATCCAAGTTAAACCATCTGCCAGTGTTTAAACTATGATGCATGAATTGGGATCACCAAAAGCCTTGGGAAGCTTGCCTTGGCTTATTCCCATTGTGGACCACAGCATGAAAATAGCAAGTATGATGTCAGAAAAATGTTAAGTTGCTTTGCAAAGGTTTGTAGCTGAAAGTCTTGTGTATCGCGACGTTTACGACTCTCAAAGCGCTAACTTCGAAGCCACGCTATTAGCCAGACTTTGATTATGGGGGTGTCTCCGTTCCCAAATTTTGGACCTTTTCTCTATACCAGTTTACCATACTCTATCGCTGTGTCTACATGTATGCCACATCATGTCATGCATATATGCATGGCGTATGCACATTTACATGTGTTTGCAATACTGGCCGAAAAAGCGGAGTCTCTCTCTGCACACACACACACACACACAAACGCACACACACACACACACACAAACACACCCATATACATACATACATATATATATATATATATATATATATATATATATATATATATATATATATATATATATATATATACATGCGTGTGTGTGTGTGTGTGTGTGTGTATGTATATGTATAATGTATATGTCAGATCGTGGATATGTATTTTACAGGTACACGCTAAGTTGCAAATTCAATGAAATATTGGCCTTTTATTAGCTATTCTTAGCTTACTTTTTATTAAAATTTCCACACATCATCGTATACTCCCACATACATTATACGATATTATGGTATGTATAAACAGCTGTGAGGCCAATATGCTATCTGGTATGAACGAACAAGACATTCATAGAATTCAAAAAATCCTCCTCATACTGATGCTGAAAAAGGTTTCACAATATTTGGACATGATAAATATACATACATTTTAGTTTGAAAAGGGATGTTATGTTTTATATATATATATATATATATATATATATATATATATATATATATATATATATATATATATATGAAAGGTGTCTTGTGCTGCTAAATCAAGAAACTGCATGCACAGCATTTTTTTCAGGTTAAGACACAATATTAACAGGAGCTTTATTTTTATTTAATAGTGTAATGTCCATCAAGAAAAAATGCTGGTTCCGATTTGATTAAACGCTAATTCTGAAGGTAGTCGAGCTATGCCCCGGTAAACTAAGTAAACTCTTACCTTTCAGGCTGCATGAACTGAAAGGTATTCATATAAATACACGCAAAGTATATATTGTTAAAATGGCCATGCTCAATAAATTATAAACAAGCTAAAATAGTCCCCTTTGTTTTAAATCATTGTATAAGCAACGACTTCTTTGAAAAGAAATTACACTGTAATATATCATGAATATACAAAGGCGGAAAAAAAAACATAATGGTTTTATCAAACCGCAAACTGTTTTCCAATAATTACTGCTTACATTATATGGATGAACAGGTGTGTTTTGCATTTTTATCTGTGTTTGTTTCTGCAATAATGTTACAGTGCTTCAAAGTTAATGCCACTGTACATTGTGGGTCTGTCAGATTCAGCCTTGAACCCCCCCCCCCCCCAAAAAAAAACCCCACCCCCACAAATAAATAAAAAATGTGGGCCACATTTTAGACACGCGTATTAATAGCAATTAGATAAACACAATACAGAATTTGGTTTACCCGGTAACAAGTTATTTCAAAATTTCTGCATACCGATGTCACATCGTAATTTCCGATCAAAGCAGATTTTTATCACCAATCAAAAAGAAAGGGTTATACTTTTATCTTATTTATGATCTTTTGATCATGACCTTTGCGATAATGTATCCTTTGCTATGTATGTGTAAATTTTTATCTTCATGGAGTCGGGCAAAGGACAGTGGAGTTAGTGTACCGGGCTATAGTTCGATTACATGAAAAGTAGTCTTTGTGGTTTACGGGGGCATAGCTCAACTACCTTAAAACCAGTCTTTACGGTGATACAGCTCTAAAACTATCGTTCTTTTTTTATAAATTTACCAGGTGTACCATAATGAGACATAATGTGAACTCGTCTTAGCTGGTTATTGACTAATTTGTACTGTACCAGCGTGATTATTTTACAAAGATGACAGATCTTTATATATTAGATATGTATATATATATATATGTATGTATATATATATATATATATGTATATATATAAATATATATATATATATATATATATATATATATATATATATATACATATATATACTTTATTTTTCGTACTCGCAGTACATGGAGTTACATTTGAGCAAAGAAAAAAATCAAATAATCAAATCACAAGTAGATAATGAAAAGTCAGTACATACATTACAAATTCACATTAATATCAAGACAATGCGTATCCCAATCTTAAAATTAATTTGTACATAAATAATCGATTTACATAGACCTTCTTTAAAAAAAACAATCTATGATTAAAAAAGGTAAAAGGCCGCTTTTTGAATGTAACTGTTTTAGTTTTCTCAGTATTTCCAGTCTTACTACTTTTTTACGTGCTTTGTTTCTTTGTTTCATTTTTATTCTTTCTGTTTTTTTGTGTTTCTTTTATTTCATTCGTTATTATTTTTGTTGACTTTCAACTAGAATTGTTTCTTCACGGTAGTCTTCCAGTCAGACCGACATGCAAATAATGTTGTTCAATGACAGTATCGCTGTTAAATGTGGACCTGAAGTTGCTTTAAACACACCGAAAAGGTCCAATATTGGATAGATTAAGGTTAAAAATGTCCAGTGTTCAGTGGTGTTACTGAGCCAAGTTTCGACATAAAACTTAAAGGTACAATATCAAAGGACCAAGTTTTGATATTACAAGTATGAAATAAAAGAAAGGTACTCATTGACTTCTGTCTGAAGCATATTTGTAAAGCTGGGTTTGATGTATTTATAAAACGGCAATAAATAAAAAAAAATCCACGAAGAACAGTAGAAAACAAGTTAAAAGGTTAACATCTTTCTTTTATCGGTGGGATATTCTTACCATCAACAGTATGATTTCCAATGGGAAGAGTGTTATGTGAATATGGACCATAAACAGGTATTGACATTTTGAAAAAAATGTGAAAATCGTGTGAAAATCGTAAAAATGAATTCCTTTCGTTCCTTAAAGTGTTATAATCAATCAGAATAAGAAGAGTATTCTTGGTTGAATGAATTGTTGTGCGTACCTTATGCAGAGTATAATTATCATTGTGAACATGTAGTAATGAGATACTTTCCTTTTTTTCCGGTTTTTTTTTGTTCACTTTATATTGTGTAATTTGGTGTTGTTGTTTTATTTGATTTATTAATGGCTGGAGGGGATATCATTGAACCTTTTGACGCTGAGGAGGGTGGGGAGGTGGTTGGTGTCGATCGACATCTCCCCCCCCCCCCCGCCATGGCCTAAAAGACCTCACAAGCACGCAACCGCTAGCACCATTCGGATAAAGGCCACACTTTGACGATGTAAACTACACTGTCCCTTACCAGTCCCCCAACGTTTGAAGGCAGCAGCAAAATAGTTCATCCCATGCTCATTACGTAAATAATGATAATGATAATGATAATGATAATAATAATAATAATAATAATAATAATAATAATAATAATAATAATAATAATAATAATAATAATAATAATAATAATAATAATAAAGAAAAAAAAAATAAAAAAAAATTGGATTACTCACAAAACCTAAGTTAAATATTAGGCATTGCAAACAAAAAACGCATAGAAACCTTTCAAGCGTTCACTCGATAATTATGACGTCATGCTGCGCAAATACATTTTCATAATAATCCCTTCTTCATATATATATATATATATATATATATGTATGTATGTATATCTGTAAGTTGCTATATACGCGAGCTAGTCAGCAGCCACTAACCCAGAGGCCATTGGTAACGTCTTCCTTAAGGTACGGAGGGAATTCAGCCGCGCACAACGGTCCCGCAACTTTACGTTGCATAGATAAACTGTATTTCACTCTTCACCCACCAAACCAGACATTTATAATGTACAGAGAGCTAGATTTGTAGAAGCAAGTTTCATACCGATACGATAATTTTCAAGGATTTTATTAACCATTTTACCAGAGTGTATCGGATTGCATCTGGTCAGCATTTCGTTAAAAAAAAAAAATCAATGGAAAGGCGTATTACATAGGAAAATCAAACTATAGAACATTATGCAGCAACCATATTTTTGTTTACAAATAAATTGAATAATTACAGTATAATCGAATTCTGTGATCGTCATTTTAAACATCAACAGTTAATTCATTTTGTAAGCAACAAAAGTCTTAGAAGGAGGCATTAGACGGAGAAACATCGGTTTCTTGATAATATATATATATCTTTCAAAAGACAACTATTTAAAGCAGATCGATCATTTGCTTTCAATTGACTCTGTCCACAAAATTGATTGATAAGCAGAAAATTTCATTCCGTGAAATCGACGTTGAAAGATTTTTGGCCCTTTTCTCCCACATCGTTGGCCGTAATGACGATGTTGCTCTCTAACCGCGGTCAGTTTTGGTTGTAATGGGTCCAAGACTTGCCTTCGTAGACAGACCAATACCGCCGCGCTATTCATATTGTGGATTTCTATTGACGGGGGACTTGGAGCTTCGAGCGGGGTTATGTTTTTTTCGCCCTCAGTCGGACCGCGGTGAGAAGGGTCTGTCTACGCAGGCAAGTCCAAGACATGTCAATCAGCAAACTGGATGTATATGAAACTTCGAGAAAATGACCAACTGAATATTTTAGTGGACGGGAAACAAATTGAACAGGTCGACTATTTTAAATATTTAGGACAAGCAGATGTCATGGAACAAACATGTTGAAAATATTTGCAACAAACTTTCACAACGTCTTGGTATTCTAAGGAGAATATCCCCATTTGTGTCAAAAGATTCAGTATTACTCCTGTACAATTCTCTGATATTACCAATTTTTGATTACTGTGACGTCGCATGGTCTGACTGTTCTACAAAAAACCTGGACATGCTACAAAAGTTCCAAAATCGAGCAGCCAGGATAATACTTTCTAAAGGTCGTAGAACGAGAATTAGGGACATGTTTAAGGAACTTCATTGGACTGATTTAAGGGCCCGGCACCAATATCATCGAGCTATTTTCATGTTTAAAGTTGTAAATGGCAAAACTCCAACCTACTTGAGTGATGCCTTTAAAGCAGTGTCGGAAGTCCATGGGCATTTTACAAGGCAAAGTAAGGCTAATCTGACAGTCCCTAACACACAAGGCAAGTCAGGTCAAAGAGCGTTTAGGTTTACAGGTGCCAAGACATGGAATAGCTTAAATGATAAGGTTAAAGAAGCACCATCCCTGACAGTTTTTAAATCTTTATACTGCAAAACGTACCATGTGTAACGATTTGATGTCTCTTAAAACCTGCATTATTGATCGTAAATTTGTCATTACATTAAGAAAATGTTCATACATCATTGACGTTTCATCATGAAATCACAATCTTTTAGTTACTTTTAGTAATGACCTTTTCATACTTTTTAATTTACCTATTGTTCATGTATTTTACAGCATACTATATTTATACCAATTGATGCATGAGTGCGAGTGTGTACCCAGGGCCCCTATGGAAAGCAGCCTGAGTGCTGATCAGGGCTACGATAAATAAATAAATAAATAAATAAATAAATAAATAAATAAATAAATAAATAAATAAATAAATAAATAAATAAATAAATAAATAAATAAATAAATAAATAAATAAATAAATAAATAAATAAATAAATAAATAAATAAATAAATAAATAAATAAATAAATAAATAAATAAATAAATAAATAAATAAATAAATAAATAAATAAATAAATAAATAAATAAATAAATAAATAAATAAATAAATAAATAAATAAATAAATAAATAAATAAATAAATAAATAAATAAATAAATAAATAAATAAATAAATAAATAAATAAATAAATAAATAAATAAATAAATAAATAAATAAATAAATAAATAAATAAATAAATAAATAAATAAATAAATAAATAAATAAATAAATAAATAAATAAATAAATAAATAAATAAATAAATAAATAAATAAATAAATAAATAAATAAATAAATAAATAAATAAATAAATAAATAAATAAATAAATAAGTTTCCCATATACGATGATGCTTGTTGGCTTAAAAAGCAGTTATTTACCCGAATGACACAAAGGGCAGCATACTTGCAAGCCTGTCACTGTGGTTTCACAAGCGACGGTGACACCTTCAAAGGGGACTCGAAAGAGGATTAGCCACGTGGCACGAAGGTGCTCTCACTTTGGGGAAGGGAAATCGATATATCACGATCAGGAAAAGAAAACAGAAAATGAAGCAAGCGGATAGCAATGTGCAAATAAAAAAAAAATGACGACCAGGCATACGGCAAGTGGGGAAGGGGGGGACGACGCTGAACTATATGTCTTCTTTCTTTTCCAAAATGAAACTTTGCAACTGGCATTCTGGGCATGTTGGACCTTGATTTGGATGCTATTCTGTGCATCCCTCTCATATCTGTCTCTGTAAATGACAGGTTAGCTGCTGCTTAGCTTGGCGCTGACGGCAATATGGAGAGAGAGAGAGAGAGAGAGAGAGAGAGAGAGAGAGAGAGAGAGAGAGGGAGAGAGGGAGAGAGAGAGAGAGAGAGAGAGAGAGAGAGAGAGAGAGAGATAGAGAGAGAGTTCCGTATGCACGTTCCATGTACGCTAGCATGCATAATACCAGATGGACGGTCTTCATAGATGATAATCATAATTAGATGACAACTCAGACAAGAGTCCTGTTGCTGGTAAACAAACATAACCAGCGTATTCTTCCGCCAACAATAGCAGTTGACTGAGTTTTATCTACGGCTTGAATCTGTCGTTTCCAGATATCTCAAAGTCTCTACAAGACCACTGTGATGAGAAAATTAACCCAATGAGACTTTGGTTTAAACATATTGATATAAACTGGATTGCCCCATAGTAGAATGAGATTAATGCATGGGTTCTCCAGGCACGGAGAGACGCACGATATATATACAGAACACACAGGACAATACAATGCTATGTTAACTACGCAGCTGAAGATATAACACAATAAGATACAATAAAACATCTGCATGACGGTACCAATTGATTCCTATTCGACATCAAAATATATACACACGGAATATAGAGTTATGGGTCAGACAGACGAATGAAAATATCTTGCTGCTTTGTTCTACAAATTAGGAAACAAAACGTCCAGTACTGACAAAATAACCTCGTACTGCATCCAAAATGAGGCTACTCATGCAATCATGTAAGTCTTTACTACCAAACAGGAGCATTTCAGCTAGCTTTATATGTATAATGTCACGAAATAAATTGGGATGTACGTGAGCACCAGGAGGTGAAACGGGGCTGACAGTGTCAAGTAAGATCTTTCGAAATCGGCAGTAGAATGGGCAGAACAGAAGAAAGTGTTTAGGATCTCCGCAGGGATGATTGAAAGGCAAGCTTGATCAGGCAATGTGTTAACTTTATAGAGATCATAGTTCAGCTCAGAGAAACCAAGGCGCAATTGTGTGTGGTATATGTTAGGATGCCTATTTCCGTGTGAATGGAAGTGGGGAACAATATCTAGTGCGATCAAGGTTTGTTTTAGTTTCGAGTTAAATATTTGAAGCGATATGGAGTTTCTGATGTCGAGCGGGAGATTGTCCCATGGATTGATGGCATCAGGAACAAAGGAACTTTCCATGCGTTGAGTTCTGCATTTAATCCGTCCAATGTTTCCAGGTTGACGTGATACCCGGACACGGGGGGGGGGGGGGGGGAGGGGGGTACAGGGTAAAAGGTCAGAAAGATTAGAGGGTGTCAGTTTGTGATACATTTTGTAAAAGAGAATGAGTTGAAAGTATGTACGTCTGTTTACCAAAGTTGACCACCCAATTTCTTGTAATAGATTAACGCGTGATATATGTCTTAGTGCTACAGTACAATTTTGGCAGCCTCAAATTGTATGGATTCAAGGATGTGTGATAAACCTGACCATAGTTATCAAAGAGGACACAGCCATATTCGAGGATGGGTCGAACTAAAGAGGGATAGAGTGTAGCTGGAGTTTTACATGAGAGTCTTTATTTGAACCTACAGAGGAGAGCAATTCTCTGGCTGGCTTTATTGGTGATACGAATAACGTGGGCACGCCAAGACAGATTACTGCTCAAGGTAATACCAAGATGAGTATGAGTATCTACTTCAGATATTGCCGATTCACCAAGAAAATAAAGGGGGGGGGGGTTGTGAGGGGTTTTGTCGTTTAGCAGAGAATACAACAGATAAAGATTTTAGGGTATTAAAGATTAGACGCCACAACTTTCCCGAATTACATATTAAAGGGAGATTTGTATTTAGGTGATGGGAAGACTGAGCCGGGGTGTTAACGAGTTCGAGTAGACAGTTGTCATTGGCGAAGAGTCTGACGTCACAGGTTAGGTGATCTACAAGGTCGTTCCCAAAAACGGGAAATAACAGTGGGCCCAAAATGGATCTCGGGGGTACTCCGGCTTCAACAGGTAACCAAGTAGATGTCTGTCCATTAAATAAACCACACACTGAAGGCGGTTGGATAGATAGCTTTCCACCCACGATACAAGATTGTCCGAGATGCCTAGTTGCCTGAGTTTCAAAAGGACGCCAGGGTGCCAGACCTTATCAAATGCCTTGGATACGTCCAAGAATACCACTCTGGTTCCCTTGGAAGATTCCAGGCCATTGTATATATGGTGAAGAATATAAACAAGTTGGTTAATGGTGCTGTCATTAACTTTGAAGCCGGAGTTCTTGGGGGTAAGGAAATTGTTCTGTGTGAGATATTCATGCAAAGCATTGAATATCAGTCTTTCACACAGTTTGGAAACGTTGCACAGAAAGGAATAATTTGACTATTTGACTTTTTGAATATCGGATATACATTGGATTTTTTCCAGGATTTAGGAAAATATGAAAGGCTACGCGACAGTCTGAAATTTTAGTCAATGGTTTATTGAGAGTCTCAGCTGTAGTCTTGAGTAAGATATTTCCAATGTTGTCGGGACTGGAAGCAGAGGATAGTCGGAGAGACGATAACACCTTCTTCACATCATCCTCACTAAAAGTGATATCGCAGAGGCGTATATCAGTACTATAGGAAAATGCAGGTATGGGATGGGAATCAGTGTCAAGTAAAGTTTTGCCTTGGCTTGCAGAAGTAAATGTTGAAAAATTCACATTTTCCGTCAGGCGGGATATAACATTATTATTGTCGATGATAGGGGGGGGGGGTTATGACTCGATAGATTTTGCTGCCAAGGACAGATTTGGACAACTTCCACCATTGCTTGGGAATGAAGTCTTTCTCGTTAAGTTCTAGGTTTAATTTCAGAAAATATGAACGCATCGAATGGCGAATTTTGTTCACAACCATGTTCCGTGACTTTTTGTGGGAACGATAAAACTTCTCGGTCTTCGTATAAATATCGAAGCTGTGGGGGCGGGGTGTATTACAATATCGCTGAAATCTCGGTTTCGATGCCAAATACCTTCCTTTTTCCTGCGGTTATCCATGGTTTGTCATGAGGGCGAATTGTAACTTATCTGGAGGGAATAAAATCTTTAGCAGTGGACAGAAGTAGGTTAGACCAATATGGAATGATATCGTCGAGACAATCATAAACCTCATGGGCCGTATCCAATTGAGCGGAAGAAAGAGCAGTGTTAAGATCTTGAAAACTTGCCCTGCTAAAGTCCCATATAGGTCTCTTAAAAGTTTTATCTTTAAAGTAAGAGAGGGAAAGGGAACAAAATATCACAGAATGATCAGAGTTTGATACGGGGGTCAACACACCACTATCCAGGATAAGTCCCGGAGTGTCTGTGATAATCAAATCCAACAAACTACTTGCGTTTACACTTATCCTAGTAGTTTCATCAATAAGTTGGAAAAGTTTGTGCCTAGATACAAGATTGACCAGTAAGGTGCCTAGGTCAATGTGACCTGAATCCCAATCAGTGCACCTACATGTATCATTGACATCTCCAGCTAATATCAAAGCATATGGATTGTTTTCGAGGGCGGTCGTGATAGAAGTAGAGATTCAAGGAAAGTGTCACGTATTTTTGCTAATTGACCGGGTGGACGATAGTAATTACCAACAACTAGAGCCCCAATACGTGTAGAAATTTCTATCCAGACGCATTCGCAGTTTTGGCTTTCTAAGTCATCGTGCCCTGTGCACGGTAGGGAAGTATGTACGTAAGTCCACCTCCTCTACCTGTTTGACGATGGCGTCTGAAGGGCGGTTGAAAATTCTCAATCAGCAAAAGCTGATCAGGATAAGCAGCATCTAGGAAGGTTTCACAGATGGTAATAACTCTGAAATTTTCAGACTGAACCAAGATCTGAATTTCTTCTATATTTCTAGTATTCTTGATACTTTGGATGTTTTCGTGACAGATTTTTTAGTCGTTATTGATTGCGGTATGAGAAGGGCTGGGGTTACGATGTATATCAGTTGCACACAAGATGAAAATGATATGACGGACACAAAGGAATCCATTAAGTAGAAGTCACAATTGATAGGGCTCAGAAGCTGAATGACATTATCATTTCGGTTGCAACAAATACGTATGCAAAATATGTGCAAATAGTGTGGCTATTACATCTACCTAAATGTAAGACAATGGATGCTCTGTACTGCTCAATGCTGATGACCATTAAGATAGAAGAAGTTTTAGTAGACTTAGGCAAGATAATGCAGAAACCTCTTTCACAAGGCACGATGAATTTTTGATTAACTTAATGAAAGGAAAGGCGAAAACAGAGATCAAACATGATAGCCACCGGTAGGTGTAATAACTTAATCATAATTGGAAATGGGAAAACAGGAAATGACAATACAGATGAAATCATCTCCGATCTAGCCAGGAAACGTGAAATAAGTTTTTTCAAGCACGAAACCAAAACAAGACGAGGGCGATCCTTGTTAATTTCACCTCTATTTGGGATAAATAAAACTGTATTTTCATCGCACCAAACTGGCCAGCAAAGGAATGCCAAACACGTTCATATAGGAAAATCTTCCAAAAAACCCCCACAAAATCAGAAACTTTTTATATTGCGAGAAAGGCAAAACAAGAAACAAATTAAAACTGCGTGGACCAAGACTGGATCGACTTACATCAAGCGCCTTAACGGTGCGGACATTCTGATAACTTCACTAGAAGGCCTACAATAAAACAAAATCTACCAAGATTTGATATATCTCAATTCATGAATCAAAGAAAGTAATCATATGCGTTTGCTATTGTTTCTTCAAATACAACTTTATGGACCCTAACAATCACCCGCAGTTAATTGCGAAATCTACCTAGTTACCGTCGCCAAAGATCACCCTATCACAGTCAAAATAAACAATGTATTCCGCCGCCTAATAGTTCTCAAAACAGACCGGCGCCAACTTCCTAGATGGCGGCTTCAGTTATGATGTTGTCCTTATGCTCCATTTAAAAACACGAATATGTCGATCCTCAGTCTATTTTGTACCTCTGCTACTCCACTTTATGGAGTACTTTATAATCAAGTACGGACAGATTGAAGTTTAGAACTCTTCTGTCAAAGATAACACGACCAGGCATACGAGTCGGTGCTGATTATCCTCCCAACCAGCTGAGTGGTTCGGCCACAATAATACGTTTTTCTGATTCTTCATGTTCTCTTCATTTATGTTTTATTCTTGACTCAAGTGTGATGTTGACGACTCAAATGCCACTTCCGGTATTCCATCATAATATTAGAGTGTAAGGTGTGGTTGCAGGCACCATCTTGAACGTGGATTACTACGATAATATTCTAACTCAATTTGGAGGTATCCCCTTAAACTCGCTCATCGACAAACTGAGCTCGTAGAAATGAAATGAAATGAAATGAAATGAAATGAAATGAAATGAAATGAAATGAAATGAAATGAAATGAAATGAAATGAAATGAAATGAAATGAAATGAAATGAAATGAAATGAAATGAAATGAAATGAAATGAAATGAAATGAAATGAAATGAAATGAAATGAAATGAAATGAAATGAAATGAAATGAAATGAAATGAAATGAAATGAAATGAAATGAAATGAAATGAAATGAAATGAAATGAAATGAAATGAAATGAAATAAAATTAAAAAAAAGAGAAGAATACTGAATCTAATTTAATGAATATTTTTCTATATTTTAATCTCGAAGATTTAGTCTATACTCTTAAAACAAAACAAGATCAGTTCACATTTTTAAGCAGCATTTGTGCTTCACTCAATGCTTAATTCAATGAAATAGAAATTCTTACTAATCATCTCCGATCGATTACATTATATATTTAGCACCATCTGTATCTAAGAAATGTGGCAGTCAAATTCTTCTCACATGTGTCTTCTTGAACTTGGAAATTATAATTTAATTAGCCAAGGCTTCATCTGCACAGCACACGGTGGTTTTGTAATTAATTTGAAAGATAATTATGATCACAAACAACTGTCGATTTATAAGGTGTCAGGTACATAGGAACGTCTATTTATTGAAATTGATAGTAGTAAGTTGATTCAATATATATATATATATATATATATATATATATATATATATATATATATAATACTTGGCTATGCGTCTAGACCCCCTGGAGATACAATTGATAATCTGAATTATTCATAAACGAATTTACTCCATAAATTGATTTACTGAGTAACAAAAACAATCAGGTTATAGTTGCAGGGGATTTCAACATTGATTCATTCAAAATTAACAAGAATATTAACAAATATTGTAAATGCTTACCTCGACACAATCACATCCTTGAGCTTTTTCCCTCAGATAACTTTACCCACTAGATTTACCCAAACACGAGCCACATTAATCGATTATTCCATAATGAAGTTAACAAATTTGAATCAAACTCCAGTTACAGGCATTCTGAAATTTTATGGTGGTGGAATTTATGAACCCAATCCAAGGTATATTCGAAGTAGATTTTCAAACCAAACTCAGTTGATGACATTCGCTATGAAATAAATGCATCTGACATTTTCAATGCGATCAACAGAAATTCCAATGCAAACCCATCGGAAAACTATTATTTACCAGAAAATGTTTGCAAGCAAGCCTTAGAAGATAACTCCGCTTACAAAATTGTAAAATTTTAACGAACATAACCATAAAAAAGCTGGTTTGATCACACAGGGGATCTTGATTTCAATAGCAAATAGGGACAGGCTGTAAAAAGAATTAAAGAAAATTCCTGTTCTTACAGAAGAATATAATTACGCAAAATTAATTGACACACTAACAATAATATCTTAAGAAACATTGTCAAACAAACAAAGACAACACATTATGTTTCGTGTGTTGCAAGATGCAAAGGGTGCATGGAAGATACATGGCAAACGTTTAAAGATGTACTGAACAAAACTGAAAAGAAATGAAACTTCCCCGATTTCTTTGAAATCCATGGCTAAGCTTTCAATGATAAACAAACAATTGCCAAAAGTAAGGAGTTTCTCAATTCTCCACATAGCCCATGTGAACATAAGTTTTCTTTAATACTGTAACAATTGACGCCCTACTCAAAATTATTAACTAGCTTAAACCCAAACCCAATTACGGCTATGATGGAATTTCTGTTAGGCAACTAAACTTCACAAAAAAAAAAAAAAAGAAAAGAAACAAGTGAGGCCTTAACTCTCATATTTAACCAATCATTTGCCACAGGGGTTTTTCCAGACAAGTTGAAAATAGCTAAGTTTACCCCCTATTAAAAAAGACGATCTACATCTGTTTTGATAATTAAAGACCTATTTCCCATTTTCCACGTTTTTCTAAACTCTTTGAAAAAACATGTTTAACCAACTAAATGAACACTTAAAAAACTTCAATTATATTACAGCCTCCAATATCGTTTTAGGGAATTACGTTCTATAGAACTTGATTGTATTGAACTAATCGACAGGGTAGGAAGTACTATGGATAAACAAAAAATCAATTCCAATTTGTGTATGGATGGATGCTTTTGACACATACCATCGTAAGATATTTATCCATGAATTAGAATATCATGGCATAAATGCTACTTCATTAGTTTTATTGAGAAATGATTAATGTAGCCGTAAGAAATTCGTGGAAATAGGCGACACTAAATCCACTTCATTAACAATTTACCACTGGAGTTCCTCACGGCTCGATTTTAGGTCCTCGGCTTTTCATTATCTACATAAATGATCTGTCAGTTGCATCTTACATTTTTAAACCATTACAATATGCTAATCATACTACTACTTAAGTTCGTTCTCTGCAATTTCTACTTTATATCTCACATCACTCAAAATCAAATCTTGATAGCAATCACAGGCCTTTTCATGATAAACACGCCGGTATTCCAACAAGGCGAAGAAGTCATTGACAAAGAAAATCATGGATAAACAGGAAATTCAGGAATGTGGACACAAAATTTACTACGGGCTTTATCCAATGGCATTGATCAATTACATATAGCTCTTAAAGCACTATCATTTCAAAATTTAGCCAGAATCAATGATTATTTGGGTCTTACAATCGTAATTTGTTGCGAGGGAAATATATTCCCACATTTTCCCGAGGAAACAATGTTCGAGATTATTAAACTCTGGGAAATTGTAGAGGATTGAATGTGGAATGAAAAGCTGCTTATAACCTGTAAAAACACGTGGAATTTTGATCTGGAGGGTATTCGGCAAATTTTGTGCCTGGGAATATAAATGATTATACAGTATTTAGAAACCAGATTCTAGAAAGAAAAAAAATATTTTGCAGCATTCCTTTCAAACACAAAATATTGATTCACTGAACATTCGGTCCCTTTTCAAATTAAAATTTGTTTGTAACAGGATTCCCAAGAAATCTAAAATAAAAGACCCCCTCCTCACTTTTTTCTGTAAAAATGGACAAAGAAATTTCTGGCTTCAATTGCCCTTGAGGATATCGCAGCGAATCCAAAGTGTGACTGTATGTCTAACGGTAAATATTCCAATTTTGTTGATACATACCACAAACATGTATTTACAGGTAATTTGGATAAAATTCAAAATTCAGTTTTAAAAGGATTGACAAAA
This sequence comes from Hermodice carunculata, assembly GCA_964020975.1. NCBI lineage: Eukaryota > Metazoa > Annelida > Polychaeta > Eunicida > Amphinomidae > Hermodice > Hermodice carunculata. The sequence continues at coordinate 8,107,712 of OZ026623.1, read as the reverse complement.
AAGGTACACAATTTCGTATATGTACTAAAGTGAACATTGACAGTATTTTTCAGGACACATGTAATGCATTTGATTCCTACTGCTTGAAATGAGCGAAGAAAGAAAAAAAATAGAATTTCAGAAATTTGAAAGATGGTAATTTAACTTGAAAAGGGTTTTTATAAATCATGTAAATATAATTTATCGTTACAAATCACACATTGAGAATATCAAGACGGTAAATTTGATACAGCCTAAAGTTCAAAAGCAGTCAAAGAACTTCCAGTGCCACGTTTTGGACTACATCAAACAGCTTTCCCCGGGGGCGCCTTGGGAGAATGATTCCATAGTGCGCCGAGGAAAGCTGTTGACCTGAGCCATCATATAATGTGGAATTATGCCTGGAAGTATAGGCATACTGGTACTTGAATTAAATGTCTTTTTCACAAGGAACATGAATCTGGCACCCCTATGGTTTAGAGCAGCTCCACATCAGCAGGTCCACTTGAGTCGCAATTGGCATTGAAAAAGTTAATCTTGACAGTTTCTGTTCCGCTTTTTCTGCATTTCTTATGTCCTGTAGGAGAAGCTTTTAAAGGGAAATTATGATGTTTGACCTTGTATCTTGATATCATCCAATCGTTTATAATATATAAAAATACACATGAATTTATATCTTTTTTGCCTATGGGGTGGGGATATGGATAATAGAGCTCTAACTTTTTCGTGAATATAAATGCTAATTAACTCTATCATTGCACAGTGTTAGAGTCAACATCTTTCCTTAACACATTTTTGTGCACGTGCTGATAGCGTTCCGATGAAAGCTGTTGACGCAGACCACTCTTATGTTGTTCAAATTTGCCGGTAATTCAACTGAATGTATGTGACAAGGATTTGAATATGTTATCATTATAATGATTCACAGCAATTGGACATGAAAAATTAGATACTCAGGTCTCAATGCAACAGTTAAAATAAACCAAAATGATATTTTTTATTTTATTTGTTACAGTGAAACCTGGCATTGCTTCGCCGTTTTCTTGAAGCCTTATTGTTGCAAATGCTCTGAAATCTCTCTCTATATATATGGAGATTTCTTTGGCTTTTGTTAAGTTCTGCTTGCATGATGTGGTCACTCTAATTTTGTAAACAAACCTCTGGTTTCCACCTTGGGACACACTGGCTTGCCCTTTCTCTCGGCCACCATAGCCAAATGCCTTGTTGGAGAAAAAGCGGACAAGACTTGTACATGCAGAAAGAGTCTATACTAGTCATAAAAAACCATGTTATGAGAAGGACAATGACACCCTTTTCACCGAGTGGTCCCACGATGCAAACCATACCAGCACGTGGCTAATTGTAATATTATAATTAGCCACGTGGACTGGCTGGGTCAAGTCGATAAAGATGGTCCACTCTGTAGCGACATGGCCAAGGTGAAACGTAGAAATCTAACTCGCATTATGTGTGCAATCCGCGAATGCACCGAAATTTTGTGTAGCGCTTCTAACAAAGCTACTGCTGACTCATCGCGCTCTAAATCGACAGTTATGAATCCGCTGGAAGATAAGCTATCCAGCTAGAAAGGGTACATACTTGTTCAGGGGTAAGTCAAATTGTCCGTATCTGAACTTGCCCTATACACATTCAGTAATTGTGTTTGGTTTGACAGGTATTTTCATTCATAATGAAGCTCTGCATTTATAAGCCAAACTTCACGTATTTAGTTATTTGCCACGTTCGTATTTATTCATTATTATGTAGGTTGTTTTCGCTGAGTATTAAGTTTAGACAACGAGCCGCTACTCAGAGAGACATGTACGGGTATAGGCTCCGTAACATGTTCTGACTAGTTATCCACTGAAGACCCTTTAATTTATGTGGGCTGATGCAGCCTTTGTCAAAATTATACAGAAGAAGGTGCGCGATAAGGACAATAGTACTTGTATATGTGAAAGGGTTAGACAGTGACAGGTTAGCTAATGGAGAGTAAAGAGTTCGGACTATGGAATAGGGTAACAACTATTACAAAGTCGTTCTGGACTAAAATATACAAATAAAAATTTATACCGAATAACATAATTTGAGTAAATGGATGAAATATAATTAGTTGTCTTTGACGAAAAGAAACCCAAATTCATGATTTTCCATAACCCACAAACAGAAGTATCAGTCTGTGAAATATAAATAAACACCACCAGAATTGAATGTGTAAATGATTTTTTAGGTATGCAAATTGACAAATATTTAAACTGGAACAGTTACATTGACAAAATACCATTCAAGCTATCAAAGTCAATTGGTGTTATGAACAGACTAAAAGATTATCTTCCTTGTAACATTTTGAAAATAATATACAACTCGCTGGTGCTGCCGCACATAAACAATGCAGGACTGCTTTCCGAGCACAAAAACTCAAGAATTTCATTACGTGTACTTCTGAAAAAGGATGTAAGGATAATAGGCCATAGCAAGTTCAATGCACATGAGGAACCGATGTAAGGACAATAGGCCATAGCACGTCCAATTTTCAGAGCACTAAAGGTAAACGCTATATTTCTTCATCTGCCACTAAAATTTTATTCCAAATATCCAATTACCTGAAAAATTAAATTCTTTCTGCAAGATTATGGCGTCTGAAGTCCATAATCATAGTACAAGGAAAACTAACAGCTTATCTAAATAGAAACAAACTTTGTAAACACTGACAACTGTCTGAGACATGTAATCATCAACACTTTAAATGTGACCCCTTATTATATAATTGATATGGTTCATACTCTCAGTGGAAATGGATTTGCTATTTTTACGAAAAAAATATCTCATTGATCTTGATAAATTTGAGGTTGCTTGTTCTATTCCTAACTACTACATTTGTCATGTTTTTTGCTCATGTGCCTGTTGAACAGCCCCCAAATAATAATAATAATAATAATAATAATAATAATAATAATAATAATAATAATAATAATAATAATAATAATAATAATAAGATATGTTTGTAAAACATAGATGCCCACGCCCTCTTTACCCTTGCCCTCGCTACTCTATTGATAGTGGTAGATGGGGCACTCGTGACCTTACAAAATTAGTGAAGGTTGATCATGCATCAATGTCAGAAAACTGTATCAAGGTCAGCAATCTTCATTCTCAACCTAGTCTTTATAGGGAACCAAAAATTTGTGCAATATAAAAGTCATAGCTCTAAAGTACAAGTTATTATGCGGAAATCATGAAACCATATTAAGTAAAGTGGCTCTGTGACGTTTTGAATTTGGTCAAGGTCACCCATCTTCGAATATCCCCGAATATGGACTATAATCTTGTACAATAGAAAAGTCCTAGCTTCAAAACTTCTTCAGTTATCATGCAGAAACTAAAGTTACATTAGGTGAATATGTGACCTTGGAATTTAGATCAAGGTCACCAAACTTTACATTTCTTTTAGCCCTTAAGAAGGACTAAATAGCGATGTAGAATCCAAGTCCTTGCTAAAAACCTCTTCAGTTATTGCGCAAAAACCACAGGAAGTCTACTGTCTGTGTGTGACCCTCGAAACTGGGTCAAGGTCACCCATCTACAAACTCAAACTAGCCCTCATAGGAACCATAAAGCTGTGCAATATAAAAGTGCTACCTCTAAAATGCAAGTTATCATGCAGAAACAGTATTCAACCAAGTGGCTCTGTGACCTTACGTCGAGGTCACCCATCTTCAAACTTGACCTAGCCCCGAATACGGACAATTATCCAGTGCAATATAAAAGTCCAGGCTTAAAAACTTCTTCAGTTATCATGTGAAAACCAAAGTGAACTCAGGTACCAATGTGACCTTGGAAATTAAATCAAGGTCAACAAACTTTAAAATTCTTCTAGCCCTTAGCAAGAACTATAGACCTGTAAAGTATCCCAGTCCTAACTTAAAAACTTCTTGAGTTATTGTGCAGAAACAACAGGAATTCTACAATCTCTCTGTGACCCCTGAAAACTGGGTCAAGGTCACCCATCTTCAAACTCAACCTAGCCCTTACAGAGAGCCATATAGCTCTGCACTATAAACGTCCTAGCTCCAAAGTATAAGTTATCATGCAGAAAGCATGAAACTATATTCAGTAAAGTGGCTCTGTGACCTTTAAAATGAGGTCAAGGTCATCCATCTTCAAATTTCGCTTAGCCCCAAATACGGACTACAATCCTGTGCAATATACAAGTCCTATCTTAAAAACCTCTTAAGTTATTGTGCGGAAACCAAAGTTAACTCAGGCACCACTGTCACCCATTTTCAAACTTTGCCTAGCTTTTGACTAGAATGATACACTTGTATAGTATCAAAGTCCTAGCTTAAAAACTTTATGCTAGCATAAAAGCTATATGCCCCACCTTCTTCGTAGGGGGGCATGATAATAATAATAATAATAATAATAATAATAATAATAATAATAATAATAATAATAATAATAATAATAATAATAATAATAATAATAATAATAATAATAATAATAATGATGATGATGATGATGATGATGATAATTATAATAATAAAATAAATTGATGTTGCTTGATATAGATTAGTCAACATATTTGAGTGTGAGGTTGCAAGAACTGTTTTTTGCACCCTTTTCGATGTAATTCTAATTTCCCTTTTTCCTTATGATAAATGCATAGAATTCACATCGATTATTATTTGGGTGGATCTCGTGGTAGCAGCTAACTGTGGCCTCTTTACGGGATCTCCCGATGAAGGAGCACAAAATTTCAAGTATTGTACTTCATGATTATTGTATGGTATAATAGAGGACTCTGAGTTTGAGTCTGAGCCTCAGTCACTCCTACGATGATGAAGAAGAAGAAGAAGAAGAAGAAGAAGAAGAAGAAGAAGAAGAAGAAGAAGAAGAAGAAGAAGAGGAAGAGGAAGAGGAAGAGGAAGAGGAAGAGGAAGAGGAAGAGGAAGAGGAAGAGGAAGAGGAAGAGGAAGAGGAAGAGGAAGAGGAAGAAGAAGAGGAAGAAGAAGAAGAAGAAGAAGAAGAAGAAGAAGAAGAAGAAGAAGAAGAAGAAGAAGAAGAAGAAGAAGAAGAAGAAGAAGAAGAAGAAGAAGAAGAAGAAGAAGAAGAAGAAGAAGAAGACACGGAACGCCGTACATGTGTTGAAAATTCACTTGTCTCGGTGATAAGACTGTGCGTTGTTACATATGAATACCCTACTCTATTGATTTCCTAGAGTGTGATCTTTGATTAGACACTAGTATCTGTTACAGAGGCTAATAGATTACGCCATGACCGAGGCGATGATGTTGCAGTTCGGATGAACATAGCGGTAACAGTTTCCTGCTTGCCAAGACGCACTGCATGTGTTTTGCTTACAGGATTGATCGACACGCACTGCAATCGCTATTTAACAAAAACGCAAAGGGAATCTGTTTTACAGATAAAAAGGTTTCAGATTCCCTCAAAACTGAATTGAAAAAGGGATGGGACAATTAGGGCGTAGTTTATTCTTTGTAGCTTTAGCTTGGCTGCGGGGATGCAGGGTTGTCAAGAGTGCTTGTAATACCAGTGTCCCACCTAGCAAATTTTGGTCTGCGACAAAGGGCGCATGAAAATATCGAAGGCAGACGTTGCTCCTCGCAACAATTATTAGAATGTCGTTCATGTTCGCAGTTATTCTCTGCCTCGCAGAAAAAAAAATAAAATGCTAAAAAATTGCCCACAGTAAAATTTTATTCGAGGTTATATCGTATATAGTCACACCCATGTCGCACATAGTCGTACTAATTAGTGCATTGACTCAGGACCCGGATACCCGGGACCCCCCCCCCCCCTGTCAAAATGCCATAAAGTCGGATCCCGATACTTTCGATATAAATATACAAATAATTATTATAGATTTATGTGAATTTCTGCCTGTTTCAGTGTAATGTTCTTTATTTTTCTTTCTTTTTTTTTTCTCTGGGGAAAAGGCAACTTGTCTAATGGTGGTATTATTATACTGTACCTAAATAAAAGAAAGTTAAAATATGTTTCTGTGTAGCATTTCAGAAGGGTTTTTGTCGCGGGTACCCCTTACGGATCCCGGGTATCAAACATAATTTATTTGCAAGTCCCGGCACCCGACATTTTCCCCTAAGTCAATGCACTAGTACCAATTTGTACAGGATCGGATGTCTTGGTTATGGGAGAATAACCAAATGCTAAAATGCCGCAGCTTGTGAGGCCGTATGGCGCCTATCAGATTCGCCCCTTCTCGCGGTCCAAATTGGCCAGTGGGACACAGGCATGTTGCTCATACGCTAAGCCTATCTCATTGGTTCCCCTATAGATTTTGGGCTTTCTCGTGGGAAAGAGGACTATGCATACACACTGTCATGTTTTTCTGGGTTTTAGCATGCATGTAATTGGGCCTAATATATAATTTTATTCTGTGGAGGTATGCAACCCCCGCTGGTTTATACATGAAGGTCTGCAATAAACCGATGGCGACACAAAACCGAAACTTCGTGGATGGGCTGTGGCAGTCACGTGACAGTTCGCTCACATTGGCCTATACATTTTGCATGACCAAGCGACCAATAAAAAGCAATGTGCAGAGCCACTTTGCAGTCATTTAAAAAAAAACAACAATGCGGTTGTCGTATCCTCCTAATGGTCAAAGTTTTAAATCATCCCTCTCGAAATCAGATATTTTTGGCTCAGTGTATTTTGATACACCCCCATAAGAAATGTGCGACCTTTCGAACATATGCCACAGACGATTCTAATTGCAGTGGGATGTATGCTTCAAACAAATTTACTTTGAGGTTTAAAATGCCGCTGTTCAGCATATTTGCCATGCGTATTCTAAGACGGTACAACACATTAATACTACTTTCCCGCCATGCGCCATTTATATTCATAAAATTAGAAAAAAAATATGGATATTGGTTTAGAATGTTATTTTGGAAACGTCTAAAAATATTGTAAAGACGTTTATAACTTTACGCGATTTAAAAGTGCTTGCTGCATATTATAACTAAAATATTGTCAAAATATCAATTTGTAAAATCAATATCTTAACATTTATGCGCCATTCTTGTCATATGTGCTGTTCACCTTTATAATACAGAAATAACATTTTAAGGATGTTACGTTAAAACGTTAATTTCGAAATGTTTGAAAAATATTGTACGCACAGTTTATATCTTACACAAATGTTGTAGTGATATTAAAAAAAACATAATTTCAAAACATTATGATATAATATTCATAAGAGCTTTTCAAAATGTTACGTAATGTAATGTGCTAGTTAGGCGTTACCTTACTGTCCAACTTGAAAATCGGTAGCCCCCCAGCTAACAATTTTACGTTGTACCGACGTTGTCCCAACGTTTGGCTTATGTCCTTACAACGTAAAATGATTACGTTGTCACAACGCATATTTGTAGGTTCCCACCGACGTACTCTACACGTCTAATCCAACGTTGGAAGTACGAATGTACAATGTTGTGACAACGTTGCCAGTACGTCCACACAATGTCCTTGTGAAGTTATTAGAATGTTGCTTTGACGTGTTCATAACGTTGTCAGAATGTTCCTTAGAAACGTTTTTCTATCGTTGTGGCAACGTTATCACAACATTCCCATTGCGTTGTCATACCGTTTTCAAGACAATGTCAGTATGTTTGTCAAAAACCTTTTCCCAACGTTATTAAAACATTGCCATTACGTTCTCAGTACGTTCCTCAAAAGCTTCTCACAACTTTGTTAGTACGTTGTCAGAAACATCCTCTCTGTGTCGCGGCAACGTTTGTACACTTCTAATTTGCCATTACATTGTCAGTACGTTCGTACAACGTTTTCACATCACTCAATAGGCCACTTATGTAGCAGATAAGGTGCGACGACACTGTACCCCTTCTGACCACCTGCCTCAAAAAAATAAAAATAATAATAAATAAAAGCACCCACCCACAAAAAAGGCATGAGTAACATCGCATGGGGCATGTGTTTATTCGACTGTGTACCAAATTACCAAAATCATATCTTTCACTTCCATTATAATTAACGTGGCACTTCCATAGTAATTAACGTGTTAATTTGGTCCCAGTCCGTGTCTGCAAGACAGCTGCCACATCCATCCTACGCCTCTTTTCTTTTTCCCTGGTGTTTAGTCTTCGAGCTCGTCACTGGAGGAGGGGGGGGGGGCAATCTGCTTTCTTCGAACAGACAAAAGGCATAAAATCACGCTTCCATCAGTACTGACCATTTTTATATTGAAAAGGTTCAGCTTTCCAAATATGAAATTTAATGAAGTTTTGTGGCACTTGATTCCTTATACATGCTATAGATTAATAAATTGGCCATAATACTCAGCACTGTGTCCCCAAGGCTAAGAACCGTCCCATATAATTTTTTATCAGGTTTTGTTTTGCAGTTATGGTGCCTCAAAGTTGCTGCAACTAAATATTAAAGGTCTCTGAGTTTATAGCTATCCATAATTCTAAAACAAACATCAAGAAACAGTTCTACGGAAGGCATCTTCATGGCCACATATGTTGGGAGAAAGCCAATGACAACCACTTACACAACTAACCACTAGCTAACTTCAACTAGGAACAATTTTTTTTATACCATAAAAACACCTTTCAAAACATATGTACAGTCCCACAGACTTAAACAAATTAACATACAAATTAAAACAGTATTTTTTGACCATAAAAAACACCCTTCATAACATATTTACAGTCATACAAACTTTAACAAATTAACATACAAATGAGAACAGTATTTTTTTGTCTCCCTTTCCTCTCCCCTTTCTGTATTTCTGCCCCCCCCCCCCCCATTTCTCTAAGCGCACTGGTGAATCCCATCCCCCACAGCCTGACTAGCCTCATTAGACCCCCCTCCCCCCTTACTGTCATCTCCCTCTTCTCTAATCCGGTCTTCCGCCGATCCACCATGCTCGCAGATGTCATTCCTGTTGTATTCTTCCTGATGTCCCTTCCTCCACACACTATCATACAACAGCTAAAGGGCTCGTCCTCCTATTCCTCCTGCGTCAAGTTCTTGTCCGTTCATACAACCTCCACTTCTATCTAATCCGCACACTCATCTGCATCACAGTGCACCGTGTCCATGAATCCTTCTGCCATTCTGGCCTCTTCTTTCCTCCTGCCTCACCCTCCTCCATTGTCCCTCTCATAGTTCCTATACCCTGTCCCTCCGACACGATGCTTTACCAATCAACTTGTTTCACCTGGTGGTACCGTGTAACGTACCTGTGCTATTGTTTACCTAAGATAGGCCTAAATCTAGTAATATGGAACTTGCGCCCCGGGAAGATTCGAAATGCGCCCAAGGTTACAGTTCTATTTTGACGGGCCCCCACAAAAGTCACTTGCAACCAAAAAAGTTCCCCTTAAATATTCTGTATTATAATTATCAACTCATTCCTGAAACTTTACTCTACTAATCACACTATATTACCAAAACAAACACAATTATACTCCCTGTATTTTTCTTCAAACTGCTGTCCGCTCTGTCGTCTGCTTCTCGTCTCTCCTGCCATTCTCTCACCCCCCCCCCCCACCCAAGCGACACAGCTATAAGTTTTCCAATATCTAATAAATTGAATTGAATTTCAACAAAAGGTCGATCTATGCTGCACACAGTACTTGTACATCTTAAGTCTTCAGCCATTCGCAATGCCCATCAAGCGCGTAATTGACACGAAGTCGTCTCATAGTTGCTGTGTTAGGAAGCTTCTGTTTTTTCTTGAAGAATAATAGCTCCCGAAGGGAGCTAAACCGTTACGTGCGTACAGGAAACAAATTAATTCATGCTCCCTTATCTTGCTAGTGGATGGCCTGAATTGCTTGCAGCACGGAAGTTGTTTTTTGAAGCAAACAGGAAGCGGAAGTGCAGTCTAGAACCCATGAAAACTGAATCATTCTCCGCGACAGATTAACCCAAATGAAAGAACAAGTTCATTGTCGTGTACATAATTATGAATATTTTTCTCAAATTTTCGGATCATTAGTCCTTCTTCAGGGAATGACAGTTGATAAGCAAAGATAAACGCTCACCGGCCCCAGGCTATGGCCTTGGTTGGTTCCCTGCCTCGCCGCTACGTCGTACAGATACTCGAGCACCGAGCGAAGCGAGGTGCGAGTTGTTTTCATAGTCATCGCAAAATATGAATCACAGTCATTGCAAAATATGAATCACGCTTGGAAAGACACCAAACACAGTATAGGGCGACAAAGCGTCGAGTCAAAACGAGCATGCCTGCGATAACAGGCAATGCGAGTCGTACTTTGTCTTCGGGAGATTCCACAGCCTGGCTGTTACATATTAATAGATGCTAAACTAAAGACCGATCGAGCCTCCGATCATCGGTACCCCTTCAGAGAGTAACTGTTCACTGAAACTTAAGGAAATGCAAGTAGGCCTACGCAGAGAATGTATCAGTCTGCATGTCCTGGCGTGTGCTTTACAAATCGACTCCTCAGCGGCACGTGCAGAGCACGACCTAGTTCTCACCCCATGGCAATGAAAGATAACACAGGCATGGCTCCATCTCAAAACCAAGTAATCCCTGCTTCTGCATGCGTTTTTGTCTCCAAGATCGTACTCTTTCTTTTCCACACGGCCGATTGATAATAGCTCCCGAAGGGAGCTAAACCGTTACGTGCGTACAGGAAACAAATTAATTCATGCTCCCTTATCTTGCTAGTGGATGGCCTGAATTGCTTGCGGCACGGAAGTTGTTTTTTTGAAGCAAACAGAACCGGATGTGCAGTCTAGAACCCATGAAAACTGAATCATTCTCCGCGACAGATTAACCCAAATGAAATAACAAGTTCATTGTCGTGTACATAATTAATATTTTTCTCAAATTTTCGGATCATTAGTCCTTCTTCAGGGAATGACAGTTGATAAGCAAAGATAAACGCTCACCGGCCCCAGGCTATGGCCTTGGCTGGTTCCCTGCCTCGCCGCTACGTCGTACAGATACTCGAGTCGTTTTCATAGATAACAAAACACAGTCATCGTAAAATATGAATCACGCTTGGAAAGACACCAAACACAGTAGGGCAACAAAGCGTCGAGTCGTACTTTGCCTTCGGGAGCTTCCACAGCCTGGCTGTTACATATTATTAATACAGCAAACATCATGAAAGGAAACACATGTTCATCAAAATAACACTCTGGCATGAGGAGAAGTTGCGATTTGGGCCTAAGCTTTATTTTGTCCTGGTGATGTGAATCAACCGCCAACTTGAAAAGCCTGCCTGCCGGTAGGTACCAATTAATTTATGGTATGAAAAAAGATGGCATTTCACAGAAATCAACAATTTATAATTGTTTTGTCGCACTGTGACCAAGACCAGAATGCACACAAGCACAAAAAGTTACAATTCATACAAAAACTTACCTTTAACTTTTCAGTTGATTTTGATAGATCGAAGCACTGAGTCGCTGACTGAGATGAAATCAACAACCGTACACGTTAAGACTTGGCTCGCTATGACATGCAGGCAGACAAAAAACTCCATCGTTTCGTACAAGTGTAGACGAATATTATACTATTATGAACAAACGGTAATAAATTATTCGCATTTGCTAAATATGCACAATTGTTATTAAACTGTAGCTGGGCAAATGGCTTCATTATGATCTGCATATAGCCGCGACAATTAAAAAATACGAATCTTCGTGTGGCTCAGGTTGTTTCATTTTGGCGGTTTAAATCGTATTACCATTCGTTAAAAAAGGTATGTTTGTAGGACGTTAAAACAACGTCCCATGCAACATTATATATATATATATATATATATGTATATATATATATACATACATATATATATACATATATATATATATGTGTGTGTGTGTGTGTGTGTGTGTGTTTATGTTTATAAATAAATTTAAATGGAAATATAAGCAAATTTTAATGTCAAGCAAAATTTCAAAAAGCGAAATGTGTTCTGATCACATTTGTTAATTCTATCTGGACCCAATAAAGTCCACATTAATGTGAAAAAAAATGTTAACATCATATCGTACCGTTGTTCAAAAACTTTCATCAAATGTTCCTAGAACGTTGTGGACCAGTGTTACTTAAAGCAATTTTAAGACGTGGCTGCAACACGTCCATGGACGTTTTAAAAACGTATCCATAGACCTCTCCGTAACCATTTTTCGAAGTAAATAGACTAACGTACGTTCGTAGGATGTTATAACAACGTCCCATACTATGTTTATGTATAAAGGGAAATCTAAATGGAAATACCTATAATGTCAAACTCCGACCAACAAAAGCCATGCAACATATATTTCTAATTGAATTTGTTCATTTGATGTGGATTCCGTGAATTTTAAATTAACGTGAATGTAACGTGCATACAACGGCATATCCGAACGTTATTCAAAAACCGTCATGAAATGGTCACACAACGTTATGTACCGATGTTATATGAACGTACCTTTAAGACGTGGTTCAAAAACGGCCATGCGACGTATTCACAACGTATTCATAGCCCTCCCTAACCTACATCCTACTGATTCCTGGCTTCAAACGTCCCAGGTACGTTCATACTATCACTGTATCAGTTATTCCGTGAAAGACCCCGGGGTACAGAAATATGCACTGGTGTATATTTCTGTAAACCGGGCTCCTTCACGGAATAACGATTTTATCCCGTACTAAAAAACTGTTAGGCCCATCTTGTAGGCCTAAAATATCATAAGCCAGACTTCAACCATGATGCCTCCACCTGCAGGCTCCTTGCTTGGTCTGCATCAAGCGCGTGCCACAGGCATGACACAGCGTATACTGACGCGCCATCTAGCGAGTATATCTCGTGGCCGTACATATGGATGTGGACGTAGAATCGGGCTAGTACAACCGGCTCGTGCCGTCCTTCTCAACCAATGAGATTTCTTCTTGTTATTAACTAGTTTCTGAGTACGGGATAAAACGTCATATCAGATCGTACCTAACTGCGACCTTCACATAACGTTGTAGGAACGTAGCCTACTGTGTTAGCTGGGCCTTACTTCTGGTCTATACGGCACCGCAAAATCCCCTTACAACCGGATTGCCCCTATGCATGGTGGTAGGCCTAAAATATCTCCAGTTATCTGCAACAAATAAAGATATCACACAGAAAAAACATCTACTGCCCGTCATAGTTTCCTGGACAACACCAATAATGACGATCTTCGTTTGAACAATTGCACAGACACCATGCTTGATTCGTCACATTCGTCTGCACGTACTGTCGAGTCCCAAGCGACCAGCCTTGTCTCTTCCACAGTCCCATTGGCGCCGGCGAGGTGCCGTACCAAGCCAGGACAAGTTTGGCGCTTGAGCCAAATCCGGCCTTTTTCAATGCATGCATGGGAATCATTTTGGCTTTCTTATTATCTTAATCAGGTCATTAACAGGAAAATCATGAAAACGATCTGCTGAAGTGGGCATTTTTGCATCATTTCATTCATATCGCAATGCCGACATTGTGACTAAAGCAGGATAGAGCGTTTGTTCGGCTACGTTACTTATCGTGCGAAGAAGACCATCGATCAACATTACGCTGTTTACAGTACATGTCCAGCACAGTCAATGAGTTTGACTCTTCCTGCGGCTCATGTAAATGTGTTTTCTCCCATAGTTACCCATGTGGAACCAAAATCGTTCCCAACATATGTGTGGATCGATTTTACGACCGAAATGAAATGAAAGAGAGATTCCTATTGGTTGTTGTTTTATTTGTAAGCCAATCAGATTACGTAAGATAGAAAAGAGTAACTCAAAGTTCTTTTTGAGTGACGTACCTTAGGAACGCAATGTAGAAAGTGAACAAAATAGAGTCGAAACGGCTGCTGCAAGCACGTTAAACCAAGTAGTTTTTTCACAAAAACACAGGATTTAAGGCTCTATTGGAGAATGAAAACCCACATGGTGGTGTCATGGGCGATGGATTTAGACAGCACTCGTTTCAAACCATTCACTGCTCGATTTAGAGAGCACTCGTTTTAAACCGTTCACTGCGAGCATTTGGCGAGCAATGAACGGTTGAAACGAGTCTTGTCTAAATCCATTCCCGATGACACGGCCATGTGGAATTCTATATTTGTTCATTATGCGTCTTTCGTCTTTCGTATAGTTTGTGTGGGAAGTTTCTCCGTCAAATTGTAATAGTGGACGGCTAAAATATAACTTGTCGCGTCACATTTATCTTGCCCGTTTTGGACAGTTCAGCATCCATGTTTGTTGATTTTAATGCAATTTTTTGGCAGTTATCGGAAATGGCAGTCCTTTCTGGTTATCGTCGGCAGCCCGAAGTATCATGACCCTGTAACCTAGAAAGACTTTCCAAATATGGATATTATCATCAGATTTAAATGATTTATGCGGCGGAAAATATCAACAAATATCAAATTTAGCCAGTCGGAGGAGAGTATACCAAAGTTGAACAGACTTTGGTTTTTCCCAAGGTACCGACCATTCCAGTCACTTGTGAACAAACATGGCTCCACAACAGTGCAGGAGCGCAGACTTGTGGAAAAATACTTTTTTTCTAAGGATTGCAAGACTTTTACTTGCCGTAAACGACTATAAATCTATAAATTAATCATGAAACATGAAACGTATTGAACAAACAAACAAACACAAACATAAATACAATAAATTTTATTTGGCCGTAACAAGAGTGTCTTGACAAACAAAACAAAAGGAAAGAAAAGAACAAAGGAAACCCAAAACACAAAACTGCAAAAGCAGAAAAAACCCTCAAGCACTCTCCCCCCTGAAAAAAAAGGAATATTATAAAAACAAAAAAAACAAAACAAAAAAAAACCAAAAAAGGGGGGGGGGCAGGGAGGGACGAAAACATTTGGATGAACTTTCATGATCCATCACCTAAAAAGACGTCCCAACACGGTGGAAAAAAGCGCAGGAATGAGAAGACAAAGCTTCCCGGCGCGAAAGAAACAAAAGGGGGATTAAGGACGAGAAATCACTTCAAGAGAGAGAATGCCTGAAAAAGTTACATAATACCTGATACGTGACACCAATTAGTCACAGTCAAGTCTGACACCAGTGAAGAGTAACATAATAACTAATACATGACGCTAATACATCGCAGACAAGACTTACACCAGTGTAACTCCTAGTACAATCCTAGCATCCAGCATGTGCTTTCGTAGCATCAGATTAATTATGTATTTTAATATATATTAATAAAATTGTCCATTTTACCGCAAATAAAACGTCAAAACCGAAAACTCCGATGTTGAATCAGTCATACAACCCACAAGTGCCGACACAGCTGTTGCTACAATGTAGGAACAGAGAGCTACTATTTTGGTGTGTTCATGGGACATTTTGATTGTTCATATGTGCCTCTGGCTATGCCTGGGTAACAAATTAAACTGACGTCTGAGGATGTAATGGTTAAAAGGGAAAGAACATCCGTTTCAAACATGTTCCACAAATGTCCAAACTACCTAAGGGCTAAAAAAAATATATGTGTACTTCTGGTAACCCAGAAAGGAAAGAACATCCATTTTAAACATATATCATAAATGTCCAAACTACCTAACTCCTAACAAAAATATATGTGTACTTCTGGTAACCAAACCGACCCTACTGAAAAGACCGGCCCTAAATACACTTTATGACACATAACAAAAAAGAAATTTTCAAGTCGCCCTTCCCTAACAAAAGTTGATCGACCCTGGCTGAAAGATTTTATCGAGAAAATAGCCGTTGTGTGCCGTTATTTTGCGGTCAAATTGACTCAAACACAGCATTTCGTTTCAGCTTGTATGGAGGGTTAAATGAGATCGGGGAAACAGCATAGCCGCATAGCTACGGTTGTTCGTTAAAACAGTATAGCCCCATGATGATGATGATGATGATGATGATGATGATGATGATGATGATGATCATGATGATGATGATGATGATGATGATGCCCTCCTGGTAGGGGCTAAAAAGTCTCAAACTATGCAAAATAACACGCAAAGAGATTGTACACATTGTGCAAAGATAACTCTATGTATTAATGATAAAGGGGATTGCGGACAGAAAAAAGAGTGCATGAATCTGCTGGGTAGTTGACAGCATAGGGCTTTGGATTTGAGATTAAAATCAGGGGGTTTCGTGTCAGATAACTACTGGGCCAGTAGAGAAGCGAAAGAACAAAATAAAACCATGTATCATATAAAAAGGAAGCTTTACACCCTCCAAACCGAGAAAATCGGTTAAAATATTAGACAATAAAACTATACTTTATTTTATCAATCATATTTGGAGTTCAGATTGTGTTAAAAACCTGGTTTACAACAGTACTTGTTTTTCTGCTTGTGTTAACATTCTTGTGTGGTGGGTTGGTTAGGGACAGAAAAGTAACATTCTGCTCCCATGGAGGGATCACGTCGGAAATATAAGCAGATTCGTGTACGAGTTTTGTCCTGGGAACACTAATGGAGGGCATTCCATTAAGACGTGAAAGGGTGTTTGCCTATTTGCACCACAGATGCAGCAGAGACTGTGAACAAGACTCCGTTTTGACATGTGATCATTTAGTCTTGCGTGGCCAGTGAGTAGTTTTAGACGCTCCACCTCAGATGTTCTGTGTCTGTACGACTTAAATTTCCTATTGGGGATTTGGGGAAGGTAACAATGCAAAGGATAATGGTGTGCTTGTCTATCCCATGGTCTCTGTCACTTTCTTGGTGGCTTTTTTCACAGATTTTCTTGTTGCTTGAAAAGTTATGGTGTTGAGCAGTGCCGTATTATCTGCAGACTGAGCGGCTCTCTCTCTTGGCTGCGTGGTCTGCCAACTCGTTGGGTTCAAGGTCCAAATGACCTGGTTCCCATGTAATGTTTACTGTGGCATTGGCTTTTTGAATTGCATAGCTCCAGCATAGCTTCATAGCCAAGGCTGTTCGGGGATCGTTATCGTGATATTTCGCTAGGTTCCAGGTGTCCGTTTTCCCAGTTACCTGGGCAAACGGTCGTTAAAGCACTTTTACAGTATGACTTACTATTATTTTTAACTTTAATCTGCTCGTTCGGTTGTGGCTGAAGCAGTTATTATAGTTAGTTACAAATCCAAATGCGACAAGATACCCTGGGAAGCACGTGTTTGTATCTTCAATAAATCTAATACCCACAAAGAAATCCCCAAGTACTTCCACGTTAATAACAAACGTATAACAGACACAGAGAGCATAGCAACATATTTTAATGACCTTTTTTTTTTGGCCCATCTTTAGCTGAGAAAATAGATACCCAAGGAAAAAAAACCTTTTCAATCTTTTCTGCAAAATATTAACATTAATTCCACCTTCCAATTCACTCATGCAACAGTGCATAATATTCCTATTTTAACTACCATGATCCCAAAACTATTTACAAATGCCAAAATTAATCGCTTATGTTTCAGAAATAAAATACCAGCTTTAATTAATGAAAATTACTTGACTGAGATAGTTTGAACAAAAATTGATACACACTGCTTAAAAGGCTTCTCACAATATGCTTAGAACTATATTATTAACCGTCTTGAAATTAACTGTAACATTATTCATTGTCACGTTTGAAACAGACGATAATTAGTAATTATATGTATTATTCTCACTTGGTCCATCAACTTCAGTTTTGTAATATCTGCTATCATTCAGCCTACAGTATCGTGTTAGAAATCCTACAGCCTATGAGTTTAAACAAAGCAATTGAGCACAATAAATCTTTAGGGTGGCCTACATGTTAGCGACTCTTTGGAGTCTTAATGTATGGTCTCCTGGTTTAAAACATATTAATGTACTCTTGTACCACATTATGTAAATCGTAAGACCAAATAAAGCTATTCTATCTGTCTAGTGAGTACCATGTTGACCATGCCGTAAGTCCATGTGGGTTGGTCCTAATTTGATATTTGAAACAGGTAATATCCAAAATACATGTGTGATTAGTGTTAAGGGAAGGCTGATTTGTCGAATGAATGTAATGTATAAAATATTTAATTGGTCTTTTCCAGTGTGAGCATTACCAAAAATTGTAAATACAACGCCTTGAAGTTACCAATTGTGGGTGGCAGTGGGCCCCAGAATAGGAATATTCTATCAGACACTGGACATGTCCCCAGGCTATGAATTAAGTACCAGGACTGTCCGAGGCACCTAGATCGTCCGCTGGGTCAAAGATGGAGCTTAGTGGTAAAGGTTGTCCAGATAGTGGATGCAGGTCCTAAAGTACCGAGTTGATATAATTGTTTATGAGGAATGAATTTAAGGAGTAGAGTGGATTGATGTGAGGGGGAAGAGTTAAAGGGATAAATTATATTATCCCGTGTATGTGTAGTCCAGATTAACCACGGATAGGTCGTTCAGCACCGTTTGAAATTTATTGCGGATTACACCCCTGTGTAGAACGGTCGCGTGCGTGTCCTACTTTCCCACTGGCAACTGTTTTATGCCTCGCACCTATGATGTTGATTTATCGTCTGCTGCGGTATTTTTCGTTGATTGCTGTTTCGACCCAACACTGGTGTAATTTGTTTTATGTGAAATGGTGGAGAATACTCTGGACTACACATACAAGGGATAAAAATAAAACAACACTCGTACTTAGTCGTAAATTCTGCAAGGCACTCGCGTATCGCGTACGCGGTAAAGCACAAGGATAGGCCTACACTGGATGGCCGACCTGCGGCGGGCTGCATCTCGTGTATCCTTCCGCTCCACGGGTGCGCCAGTGCCATGCAGAATTTACGGCCAGGCACTCGCACTCGGGTAGTTTTATTATTTAACTACACGAGTGTGAGTGCATGGCTTTAAATCATGCATGGCACGAACATCCCGGTGGAGCTGAAGGATAGCCTACAAGAGATGCAGCCGGCCGCAGGCGGTCCATGAGTGCATTCTCCCGCTCCACTGGTGCGCGAGCACTCTTTCCTCAGAACCAGTAAAGAGCTTGATCACAATTACGGTCATTTTGAATGCAAGCATTTTTCATACATCTGGATCCTACTAATATCTTAAAGTTGTGACAAAAAATAAGTGTCAGAGAATTTGATCACGTAAATCATCTATCGGGATTAAATCTATCTGGAGGACATTTGAGAAGGATTTTCCTTCTTGCTATCCTGGTAGAGTTCAGTATTTTTCGCATATGATTGAAATCATCTGTAACAGAAGGCCATTTGACTGTCGGGAGGGGCCGGGAAAGGGGGGGGGGGGTGGCATTCTCTTGAATGGCACGCCGATCAAGCTGTGAACAATGTTGGTGACGTAGTGTTGGCGTCTCCTGACTGAGGAACACCAACGGTGCCTTAATGTGTTGGTACTGGTGACGAGGTCTGCCAGCATAAACAGAGTGGGAAAAAGTCTAACAATACGGCATTGGCGAATGGTTGTGTTAAAAGAAACAAAAAATACAGCAGAGACGTATGATTGTGTGAAAAAAAATGTAAACGTTCGCAGCTCGGGAAGCGACTGTAGTGAGAGATCTAAATGATTAACATGTCTAGACACACGTGATCCACCAGCAACAGATGAGAATCAAGAGGACAACTTTAATATGAATGAATCTGGAAACATCACCAACATAGAAAACTCTATACCCAGTGAACACAGTGTCCCTATATACGTCATGCTCCTTCGACCAATTCTGTCTCTAGAACGGAACGCAAAGCAGTTTAAAAAATGCTGTCCTTTGTCGCTTAACTGATCATGAGATTCTGGAAACAAGATGCTTTATGGGGCTTTTGCGGAAGTTATGTTATTCGCGATCTAACAAACAGAAAGAGTTCGATATCCAGAATGGAAAGTGACAGTAATGCCAAAGATATCATTACTGCGCTATCAAAACTCTATAAAATCGAAAAAAAGTCCAGTTATTGTGATCGAGGCTCTGAGCGTTAGTATAATACCTCAATTAGGCCTACATCCGGGAGAACTGAAAAGATATACCTAGTTGACAGGTTGGACCGACCAAAAGATTGCTGTGAGAAAAATGCAAGTCACCATAGATGGTGTTATATGTGAGAATATGGGCATGAAGGCAAAAATAGATTACATTCATATTCAGATGTTTCATTCCTTGCAGAAACCTACTGGTTCGTCCAAAATATAAGCCATGGGTTACATGTGCTATCAAAAGATTAATGAGACAGCGTAACCGCGCATGGAAGCGATACAAGCGCCTTGCACACCAAACACGTCCCTATACGCTTTCAGTATACAACAAAATTGAATATTTGTTTCAGCTCCATAAAAGAAAGCGTACTCTTACTATTAATGCTATCAAAAAGTCGATGCGCCTCTATTTTGATAAAATTCGTTCAGAGCTCGACTCCAAAAATAAAAAAATCCCCAAAATAATGGAGTGTTAATAAATCAATTCTCGGCTGTAAACTCCATTTATCCATACCACCCCTCATCTACAACGGCAACGTGATATCAAGTAATTTGGGTAAATGTGATCTCTTTAATAATTAATTCCTCAATCAATGCAAGCTCGCTCTGCCTGATGACCCTCTTCCCCTACCTGAATTTACTTTTAGAACTGATGCCCGTCTGAACACTTTCCGATTCGATGCTGCTAGTATCGAAAGAGTCTTGCTTACAATTAACTCCAACTCCGCCTCTGGACCAGATGGTATAGGCAACATTTTATTGAAAAATACTGCTCCCAGTATATGTCACTCTTTTGCAGTATTATTAATCAATACTTCTCTCTTAAGATCACAATTCCCAGCCCCATGGAAGATGTCCAACTTATGTCCTGTTTTCAAAAAGAATAACAAGCAAAGAAAAGAAAACTATACACCCATTCCTCTCCTGTGTAACGTTTCAAAGGTTTACGAACGATTAGTGTACAATATATGCTAAGAATACTGACCCAAAACGACTTACTTACCTCAAAAAATTCCGGCTTTAAGAATAATGATTCAATCGTCGTTTAACTTGTCTCTATTCTTCATAATATATATATAATGGCCTGGAACTGGGTAAAACAGGTCACATGGTTTTTCTAGACATATCGAAAGCCTTCGATAAAGTATGGCACGGAGGCCTCCTTTTCAAACTGAGGCGACTTGGTTTTTCGTATCCCATTATAGAATTTATGGAGAGTTACCTTTCGAACCGCTTCCAGCGCGTTTCTATATGTGGTCAATCTTCTTCCTGGTTACCAGTTGAGGCCGGCGTGTCTCAAGGTTCTACCTTAGGCCCCCTTCTTTTTTTTGATATATATAAAAGATATAATTGATGATGTAACATGTGACATTAAATTATTTAAGGACAATATCAGTGTACTGGAAATTGTCCATAACCCTATTACGTCTGCTGAAAGAATAAATACCGACCTTGGTAGAATTAATGTTTGGGGTAAGTTATGGCGTGTCACATTTAATGCCATCAAATCAGTTGCAGTCCTTTTTTCCACTAAGAATATTAAACAAGGCCATCTTACACTTTTTCTTGGAGTCACTGCTATTACCGAAGCACATCAACATACGCATTTTGGAATTACTTTGACCACAAACATTACTTGGCATTCCCACATTACCCGCATCATCAACAAGGCCAATCAACGACTCACAAAAATCCGCTAAGGCTATATTCTTCCATGGTGCGGCCAATACTCGAATACGGAAGTAATATATTTGACAACTGTACTATCGGCCTTTCAAATTCTCTTGAAGCTGTACAATATGAAGCTGCAAGAATTTGCCTTACGTCATACACCCGGTTTTCTTCTTCTCAGTTCGCTGGGTTGCAAATGCTCTCTCTGTCCGGCGGAAATACCAAAAACTAGCTTTTTTTTAAATCTAAAATGGTACACAAAATAACGCCTCGGTACTTGTGTGATCTCATACCTGCGGATCTTACGCGCATAGCTAAACCCAACTTGAGAAATCGTTCTGATATTGGACAGATTCGATTCAAAACTAAACGTTTCGGCAATCCTGTTCTCCCGTCAAGCATCAAACTTTGGAATAATCTACCCTTAGACATCAGACAGTCAGCATCCTCGGAAATATTTTAAACTAAATAAAAAAATACACTCTTGTGTGTTGACATTCAACCTGACTATTTTTCATATGGGAAGCGCTTTCCGAATATATTGTCTTAGTGTCTTTTTGTCCAAAACCACTTCCTAGTAGTCATTACCCTACTCCGAAGTCCAAACTCTTTACTCTCCATTTAAGCTAACCTGTCCCTGTCTAACTTATATACATAGAAGTACTATTGTCCATATTGCACACGTTCCTCTGTTAAATTTTGACATAGGCTATATTAGCCTAAATGAATTAAAGGGTCTTCAGCGGGTAACTACTCAACATGTTTCGGAGCCTTTTACCTGTACATGTCTCTCTGAGTAGCGGCTCCTTGTCTAAGCTAAATATTCAGCAAAGACAACCCACATATTAATGAATAAATATGAACGTGGCAATTGATGAATTAACTAAATAGGTGAAGTTTTGGTTATAAATTCAGAGCTTCATATCGAAGAAGAATACCTGTCAAACAAACCATAGTTACCAAATTTGCATAATACAGGTTCAGATAAGAACAATTTGACTTACCCCTGAACCAATATGTACCCTTTCTAGCTGGACAGCTTATCCTAGTTAAACCATCCGCCAATGTTTAACTGAAGTATAAACAAGTGGGGGCATTATATTCAGTCCCAGTGACTGTAAAATAAACCGTTGCAGCTAGACCACCTGTATAAACTAAGGGAAATCCTAGCAAAGACTGCAACAATGTACATCCTGCACCAGAGAGGTAAAACAAACTCCATGATGACACCTACTCCTCAAACAATTTAGCTCTATTCAACTGCCAACCCTGAGTCCATGTGTCAACTTAATGTGTCAGGTTTGTGACATTTGACAAAATACTGTCAATTTTGAGTAATCTTTTAATATTGAGTAAATGTGCATTTAGGCATGTCAGAAAAGAGTGAAAGTCATTAGCATTTGTGCCAACATGCTATCAAAACAATTTTTCTTAACAGGATTTTAAGTACAATTAGGCAAACATGTAACTGTCGTGGGCCGCTTCTTGCTACCTGTAGCCCCTGGGGGTTTACCTAACAGAAAACATGTAAGCCTAAAATATCTGATAGTGAATATTAAAACAGAAAGATGCCAAAAGATAAAGTTAATTAGCAAAACAGACAAGTCTAAAAACTGTAAATTATTGTGGCCAAAATTTTCTAATAATCTTTGGATATTAACAGTAGAATTATAGGGCAAGTCAGAAAAGAATGAAAGTCTTTTTGTATTTATGTCAAGAGAATGCAATGAAAATATTAACCAGATATCAAGTACAATTAGGCAAGCTTGTAACTGTCGTCGGCCGCTTCTTGCTACCTGTAGCCCCTGGGGGTTTACTAACAGAAAACAAGCTAGCCTAAAATGTCTGAAAGGTGAATATTTAAACATAATGATGTCGAAAGATAAAATTAAGTAGCAAAAAAGGCAAGTCTAAAATCTCTAAAATTATTGAAGCCAAACTTTCTAACCATCTCGGGATATTTACAGCAAAATTTGTAGAAATATTGTATCAAACGTACACCTTTGAATCCTCTTGACTCGTATGTCATACCCAACTGCACCCTGGATTTTCCAGTGTCAACTCACATCTTCACAAATTCAGTATTGTCCCGTCTCCCTCTTGCACCTGTATTGCCCCGGACGAGGATACTTACCATTATTTTCTAGGCTGTCCCCGGTTTTCAGTTTCAAGACTCAAATTATTGAACACTGTGTGTCATCTCTTGGCCCCTGGAGTAAATCCTACCCTTATTACCTGTTTGGCAAGCGACATATTGATTGCATGTTTCACCAAAGGTAGCAAAGATTTACCTAAGGACACAAATGAATGTATATTTAATGCAGTACAGCTCTTCATTACAGAGACCCGAAGGTTCGAATTTTAAATTTAAATGCCTGCTCATGGTGAAATATGTTATATTTAATAGCTTCCCTTATCTAAAACACTTCCTATGGTGATTCATATTCGTATTGTCATAAAACACATTTAACATCTTATTCCTCGATGTGTTTTCCCTCCCAATGGAAGCATGTTTTTTTAGTATTCTCATTGTACTGTACTCAGTGTCTTGTATATACTCTGTGTGTCTCTCTTTGTACCGGAGATCCACTTGCATAGTCTTTCTTGTACTATTTTGGTGATCCAGATGAAATAATATGTTTAAATTAAATTCTACTGGTGGTAGTGCGAATCCGCCTGTGCAAGCAGGTATTGGTAAATATGACTATGTCCACACGCCTACAGTGCTGGCAGAAAGTCTTGCTCCAAAACTCGGTCCAGGAATCGCACTGAGTAACTCATGTTAAACTTCCTAACAGTGTCTGTGGAAAACTTTTTCAGAGATTGCAACTGTCCTTTATCATTTGGGACAGTCCCGGAATATAGCTGAAATTTTTATCAATTTCCGGTGATTGTTCCGCATTGAAACTGAGTGCTTTTTACATGTATCCTTTGTTAAACATGCTCTGTCCCGGATGCTCTCCACTAAATGTCGCTGAAATGGCATTTTAAATAATGGCATCTCTACTTTCTGGCGGCACTGTAACCTATTGACTGATGTCGCACAAGACGAGCACATGTAGCCAGTGGGAGATGCACCCGGTTTCTTCACATGACCAAATCTGGCATGACCGCCTCCCCCACCCACCCACCTATTAACAATGTTCCCCGAAAGTCATGTGGCCGGGGGAGTTCCCGAGGCAGGCGCCGAGGGCTAGTGACTGGGAACCTGTCAGGGGGACCGTGTTCCCCCACTTTAGGAAAAACTGTTGTGATCAGGTCGAGGTAGAGGGAAAATATTCTTCACCATGAATATAGTCACTTATCTATTGGTTGTAGTAGATCTTCTGCTGGTTACCAGAATTTGAATGATAAAACATAAATTTGGAATGTTTCTGTCTTCCGGCTCATGTGGTTAACTTATTACACCCTGAAAGAAAACCTAGTCATATATATATATATATATATATATATATATATATATATAGCAAGTAAGGGTAAGTAATTACCGCCTATATAGGACCATAATTTTTCTGGACTATTGCAGATCAAATTGTAACAAACGTATTATCTAAAAGAAAATGAACTACATCCATAAGTGGTCATAGTGTGTAAGATTCCAATGCACTTTCTGACCAAAAAGACGTGTTTTAAATATATTGATATTCTTATATTTATATGCCGAATTGTTAAACATTTTGATAATTATTCTTTTCCAATTCTAATTTAACATTTTCAAGAGGTAAATTAGTATAAAACTTTGACAAAAAATATGAATACTCTTGGCTCATTTTTTTCATTTTTGAAGGAAATTCCGTCGAGTTATTAAAACCCCCGTAGACTATTAATATCTGTATACCATTGAATTGCATAAAAGCATTTACAAAATGGTTTGTCTTAGTAATCAAACAAACAGTTGCTTTTACTGATAATTGTTTCGTGTTACTGTTTGCTGCATCTGCTATAAATCTTGATTTATAAGGGGTTTGATGCAATTTAGAGATCCGGATCTTTAAGAGAAGTAAAGATCCTAATCAGAAATTTTGATACTGCAATTCGTAGCAACTTGTTTTCGTGAAACAATTAACAAATAATCTTTCTGTTAGTGTACTAGTAAATAACCATCATTACCTTTTATACCTAAATTGCTGTCGATGCCTAGTTTTTTATTTAAAATGTCAATGCAATATTTTTTACAAATGGTTCCAATTTGTTACCAGCTTTTTCTATGATACAAATAACAAATCTGTCACAAACACCTTTCAAATAAGCAGAAACCTCTGCCTTTTTTAGAATGCTTGATACAAATGTTTTATTAATTTTAACTTTAAGGGCGAATAATTTGTCTGAAATATCTGTTTTTGTTTTTTTAAATTATTGACCAACGTTTGAACTCTGAAACATTTTTTTCTTTTCAATTCTTGCCCTTTTGACCACGAAAATGTCTATAGATTCACATAGACTCTTATAAACCTTTTGTAAGTTTAAGGAGTGACTATCTATGAATTAAAATACCTCTTTTCATCAAATTCCTTGGTTTAACGTTATCCATTGTGCAAAGGTCTATAAAAACATGTTTGTGGAATAAATGTGAAAACTTGCAGCACGTCATTTGTTAAAGAAACCCCTCATATTCTTTGTAAAAATATCTAAAATATTTAGAAGTGTACTTTTATGGTTCGAAATTGATTGCCCAATATACCTTCCATATTTAAAGGAAACAATAGGAAACTTATTGTATTTATAATTTATAAAATTGATTGTATGTTAAGCTAGCATATAATTTTTGTATGAAAAGCATACTGCAGAAGCATCTGTCCCTGCTCCTTGCTTTTTTTTTCTCGGAGCCTTTTTCAATATTAAAGTACGGGCAAAAAATATTTCTTAAAATTGTAAATGTATATTAAGCGCTATTTCCTAATTTGGACCATTAAGTTCATTTAATTTAAATATATCTCTACTTGCTAGTCCAATGGTCGATTTATGTTGACTAAATCTAGGTTTAATTGTTTGAAATATGATTCCTCTGTGTGCTGAATATTATATTTTTTTGTATTCAAGTTTATTATTTTTATCATGATGCGAAATAATTTGCTGACTTCAAAAACCAGGCTTTGAAGCTTATAAGTCCATTATTAATCGACCTGCAAGTGACATGCATTACATCTGCAATGGCTTTAAAGAACTTACAGAAAGAAGCTGCCCTGTCTGATCACGTGGGAGGCTTATAACAAAGTACCTCTCTCTCTCTCTCTCTCTCTCTCTCTCTCTCTCTCTCTCTCTCTCTCTCTCTCTCTCTCTCTCTCTCTCTCTCCTCTCTCTCTCTCTCTCCCTCTCTCTCTCTCTCTCTCTCCAAACTGCGTCAGCTAGTCATTCCTTGTATCATTTCAATGCGTCCATTCGTCACATATCCAGTAGTTAACAGGCTGCAACGTGCAACTATGGCGAAATATCTTGCTGCCTTCTTGTGCCACTTGCTCTTTCTCCTATGTATGAACGATGTAAGCGATAGTGTCCAGTGTGGAATAAGAATATTTGCAATGACATCAGCATTCCCGAAATTGTAAAGGAGTCATTCGCATTTCAGCAACGTATCAACACTGATGTGTCTGTTATGAACACTTAGATAAAATGTTGCAAGTTATCTTTCACTTCAACAAATCAGGCATACAACCATCAAAGTGACTGCATCGGATTTGAATGCAAATAACTAAGAAAGATTTTTTTCTGCAGCCTCGCACATTTGTTTAACAACCATGCTAAGAAAAATTAAGTTACCAATATCAAGTGAATCGATGGGAATCAAAGGATAAAGTTCTAATTCATGTCTTTTGGGGGTTTATGTGTAAATAATACTTTGGACAAAAAGACACAAACACAAATACAAATATATATATATATATATATATATATATATATATATATATATATATATATATATATATATATATATATATATATATATATATATATATATATGCAAGACTATTAGGGATAAAAACAATTGAAATTTGCAAAGATCAAACATTTGGAATTTTATATTTTATTATATTATATTATTTTACAAAGTATTATTTTTTCAGATTTGGAAGCTTCTATTACAGTGTCTAGAGTGTGCCTGTTTTAAAATTTAAATGTAGCCCCTAGAAATGTAAAATTATATTTTAAACTTCATTTTTTTTATCAAAGCATGAAGTAAAAAATAGAAAATATATAGTTCCATGCCGGCGGGATAAGCAAACGTGAGTGAACGACAATGGAGGAAAAGAAAATAACTTATAAGAGCCTTTTTTCGTTTCTTTGTTCGCTATATATAAACTTTAAATGCCACTTCGGGAGCTTCAGTCCTGAAAACGTTGTGAAAGTTGAGAATCGACTCCCTAAGAAGTCAAGAAAACGAGAACCGTGTTATTTAATGCAAACTCTTCACTAAGTATTTGTATCAATAGTTATGCGAACAGATACAATAGAGCTTTCCGCGTATCACTTGGCCATCTATACATTCAATACGAGCTGATACCGAAAGAATGAAGAGATGAACCTGGGCAGCGAGCAGTTGTTTTGCTGTTTTGAGAAAATATATCAATTTGTATACTAAAGTTTTTCCCAGCCAGAGCACTACTCCGTCCATGGCTGTTTAAAGCGCCGCCTATTGGTCGCATTAGCTTTCGATCCGGCGTGCCTTTGTGATACGTACCATCTACAATGAACGGGAAAATATGTTTTTAATTGTCATGAAATTCGAGTCAAACATAAATGCAGAAGGAATTTTACATCCAGGTAATTTTGTGTGATTTGAGAGGAAAAAATAACGAAGAGGCATATCTCAGTCACAGACAAGTTAATAACAATACATATAATGGTAATGAAAGAGAACGGTGGAAATAGCGTGGAACTAATCAAGTTCTCAAATCTCATAAAGGTTGTTCCAACTGGGATTGGCTTTGTCATCTCTGACGTCACAGTCTGCCGTCGTAGCAAATGATCGTGCACAGAGTCAATTTGTATTCTGGTCATTGTTTTATGCCTTTCAGGCGGTGCACACATACACGCCGTGAAATTTTATAGACAGGGGAAATGGCATTTTTGACAAACAGATAAAACAGTACTTATTAAATTCTGTATAACCTATTATTAAACAGTTATGTAATGCATTTTGTAACAGGAGATTATATAAGCCCACTTGGGTTTCTATCTCCTATGTGGCTGTTGTAAATATTTGATGTACTTTTCGTCATAATAAACTTCAATCAATAAACTTCAATTATAAAGTAACCATCCATACTTCTCCTTAGTCATATGTCAAGCAATCGTAACTGCTTCCAATTACGAGGGAGAGCGTCGTTCATTTTCACAGCACGAAGAGGCTGGAAGAATTTGTATTTGAAAGATCACTATATAGATCAAGATGAATTTTATTATGATTTTTTTTTCAATTAACTCAGCTGTTATAATGCACACCGAGGCCATTTGTAATAAAAGGAATGTTCTTTGTCAAAGTATAATCGAATGTCAGTATGACCAAGACCTCTGCCTGTAAAAGCGAGCTACCTGTCGCAGCTGTTTGCCTGTAAGGCGTCTGGAAGGATGGGTGCAGGATGGCAGTCAGCTGGCTTTGACTGAACATTCCAACAAGCTACAGTCCAAACCTTACTCACATTCTTTACGAACTGCATCCGGGTCTTGGCGCCGGGCACCCACTACCGACAGTGGTTTGTTTGAAGTTCAGTTACCTGAAACATGTTTAAGCCATTCCCTCCGAGAATTTGGAAACATCTTGGATTTGCATCAGAGATACTACTATTTTTTTTTTCTTTTAATCATATGGAAATGGTTTCTAATAGGATCTTTTTATTTTATCGAGCACCTTAAATCCACGACCGTAAATACTGTACGTGGTTTCTGTCCATTCTATATTTTACATACTTAATATGTATAAAATAATTAATCCTCGATATATTATTGTATATCTGGTGATGTATGTATACATGTATCCGGAGCCCCCGTGGCAAACAGCTGGTCACAAGTTGTCACAGCTACACATGTTCAGTAAAATGACAATCTATGCGATATCTACGCTTGGAGTGACTCTTTGTCCTGAGCTCCACACACACACATACACACACACACACACACACACACACACACACACACACATATATATATATATATATATATATATATATATATATATATATATATATATATATATATATATATACACTCGCGCGCGCGTTCTCACCTCAACTTGGCTGGAGTGAGCATCCCGGGACAGGCACATCTCAGAATATGAGGCAGTAAGTACCTCCAACTTTTCCCAGTAAACATTATGCTTGTGGTAAAGTAAACATCAAACGTATAAGCCTTTGGAAAGATCATGTATTTAAGTCCTTTGTGCCCGCCAAATATTGCATGTAAATTGGGAAAGAAGTTTTATTAAGAAGTGAAAAATATGGGATTATTTAGCAGTTTTTGTACACAAGCTTTCATAGTTAATAATTATCAGAGTGCTGACATTTGTAGCAGAGGAGACATATTTATGAATGCAAACAGTTCAAGGTTTGTAAGTTTCATTAAAACGTAGTCTGAATCTTACTGCAACTTTTATGAGAAATGTATAGAAAACTATCTTTGACCATTTGAAAAAGATTATTCTGGACGAATAGGTATGCTAGAGACAATGCAGCCGTCTTTATGTCTGCGTCTGCATATGATTAAAAATCATTGCACAAATAAATAACAAAATGGTTCCATAAGCTATACAATTAAAAATTATTAAGAAATGTGATTCTGAAATTGGTGAACGAGAATATATTTACTATAATGTTCCAACCTGTTGTGAATTTACGCGATGATCTACAACAACTGTTCGGCAAAAGCTTTTATTTTTGCTAACATGTTCAGCCAAAAAAATCTTCAGAAAGGTATGGCACACTTACACTTTTGATTGATAACATTTACGCTATGACTCCAAGCCCGGTAAGCTTTATTATTGGCCCTTAAAGTGCTAATCATGGCTATAGTAGGTTTTTTATTACCATTAAACATATACTGATTAAAAGATTCTAGTCTCTCATACCTTTTAATCAAATACCAACAAGCTTAGTCTAAAGCAAAAAATAGTCTTAGTCAACAGTTTTGCCCCGGACACTCTGCGAGCATTACTCGCAAAGTGTCCCAAGAAAAGCTGTAGACTCAATCCTCAATCAGCGCTTTAAGGTTAAAACAGGGAAATAAAACTTCCCCCTTCAAGCAGTAGTCTTCTTTATGTACTAGGAGAGCTCATCATGATACTGCACAGGTCTTTACACCTTTACACCGAGTACATTTTGACATGGAGAAAAGTCTGCTCACTGTTATGCCCGTCACAGTCAACAGTGGGGATTCCTAAAGAATTTATGTATTGCACAATATGGAAGGATCAACTAAAAACACCGTTCATGCGAAAAAAAATAATAACTGAGGGTATGGGTTTTATTTTCCTAAACCGCCTTAATTTATTGTTGCAACTTCACATTTTTACTGCTCTAATAACATTTTTACCGTTGGATTGCCAGTTTACTTTTTCCCCTGTGGCCACCAGGACATTTCTTCATGTTTATTCACTACATAAGGCTTATACCAGGATAGATGCCTCTACTAAATTCCAATATATAGGCAACTATAAAGGTGTTTTCTCAGGGCAATGGAGGTGAAAAAGCACTTGTATACTGTGGATCTACTTGTGAGGCAAAGTCGTCAAGGCTCCACGGTGGTAATTATGCATATGCCGAGGTACATGTAACATGATTCTAGAGTGCAAACAGAATATAAGGTCTGGGGAGGGAAGTTGCTGTATTTAAAAGGAAAATGTACCCGGAACGGCAAGTTTTACCTTGATAGTGGAAAAAATGAAATGTTTTGAGCTCAAATGGATATTATCAAGGTATGTACACTGGCAGCAGTGTACATAGTGGCTCAGCTGGAGTCCTCACTTCGGTTGGCACAATGAAACTACAAATAGTACTATGAACAGCTAGTTACCATGGCAATTTGCAAAAAAAAAATCCGATTTATGCCCACATGAATAAAGTATATGTAGCCACAAGGTTCTAGGAGTTCCATCGACAGACATTGCAGTTTACTCAGTATACTTTGTGAATATGTCTCCGTCGACCCACAGTTTCATATGAGATTCGTGCGATTTCTCCCTCAGTGTCTTCTCAGTGCAAATCAATGCTTGTATCTTTGTGGAAAATTAGTTAGCAATACTTAGCTGGTCTGAATCAGGCAACAGTTTAGATTTAATTTTTAACGGGTTCAATTCTTCCAAGTATCAGTTGGTAAATCTGGGGCCTAAAAAATTATTGAATTCTGTGACTGATATTCATCTGTCCAGCAGGAGGAAAGATGACGAATTCTGTGCAAGCATGATATATGAAATGATTTATTCCAGAGATCACAAAGATTTCATAATATTAACCTGGGACCAATCTAACGAATCTCTGACTTACCTTTGTACAGACTGACAATTGGACCAGTGAGTTGATGGACAACAATGCCGAAGGACTTCACCACTTAAGAATGGTTTTCATATATAATCATTTTTTTTCATCTCATACAATGTACATATTAAACCTTATTTCTATTGTATGAATAAAGATATATATATATATATATATATATATATATATATATATATATATATATATATATATATATATATATATATATATATATATATATATATATATATATATATATATATATATATATATATATATATATTCAAATATGTGTGTGTATATTCTGGTGTTTATTTGATATAAAACATTGTAACGAACATTTTGATACATAATATACATATATTTTTGTTCAAATCCATTGAATGAACTGGTAGGTGGTAGCCCTGTTTCTGCATGTTTTGATAGGCTGAATTATTTGTGAAGCTTCATTTGGACCTCAATAATTGAGGCATGGGTACTTGTGCTAGAAAATTGTCACCTTTCCCACTGCCATGATCACCAGATTAAATTACCACAGGAGTTAAAAGCTAGGAAAAGTTGTGGTGGAAATTCTGTTAAATTGATGACATTTGTGTAGTTTTTTAGTTCATTGATAGTTGATGAAGATTTTTTTCTTGATACTCTGAAGATGCTAAAGTCACTCTTGGATCAACCGTTTAAAAAGGGCAATAAAAATCTCTCTGACTACAAAAGACCAATTTTCCGTTTACCACGCTTCAGTAAAACATTACGGAAATCCTGTTTAATCAATCGAATGAACATATCCAAAAATACTATCCGGATTACAACCATGATTATGGAGGTCCAGATTTATTCTCCCCAGAGCTTGCTGCCCTCGAACTAAATGGCAAGATACCAAATAATATGGGTAAAGGTTAGATTCCAAACAGTACTTTAATGATTTTTCCAAAGCGTTCGACACGTAAGACCATCTCATTTTGATTCAGAAACTGGAATACTATGGTGTTAATCGTACAGCATTGGACGTTTCAAAATCTGGAGTTTTAAAAAAATTGAAATAATCGTAAATAATACAAAGAAACAGATGATACAAAGCGAACTGCTTCAAATACAACCACGGGGATTTCTCGAGGTTCAATATTAGGCCCGTTGTTATTCCTATCATAAATTATCTTCCTGCAGCGTGCAACCTTTTCAACGCATTGATTTATACGGATGATGCAACACTTTTTAGCTGTGTGTTAGGTCTGCTCAGGTCTGACACAAGTCATGAGTTAAGAGTGAAGCAACGAACTGGGTAAAATAAAAAAGTGGTCAAATTCAATAGTTTTACTTTGAATGAACAGAATACCAAATTTATGACCTTTCATAACCCACAGAGAAGAGTGTTGAAAATTTCCTGAAATAGAACAAAAGAACTGAATGAGTAACTTTGATTTTGATTGCCAAAAATGAAAGTAACGTACACGTACCTAGGGGATTTTATGTGAAGTACATTGGGTAGAAGATAGCACTACTTATATCGCTACCTTATTTCCAATATTGTCCAACCAAGTAAGTTTAAAACTTGTGCAATATGTGCCCACCATGGTACACTCATAATTTGACCACGGGGTCCGGTAGTGTTTATGTGGCTTTGGTCCATGCAGAAGAGCAATTATTCAAAAGGCGAAATACTGATGCATTAAAAAAATACATGTGCAACAAGTATAATTTTGAATTAATTTTGGCAGCAATGCTACTAATGTGGAACTAAAAATTTTGGGTACTGCCCAGCCAGACTTTGATATGCTTCTAAGATTGAACCTGTTTATTTTCAAGCTTTAAACCGCGAGGGGAAATCGTAAAAGCGAAATAAATAAAAAGATGTTAAGTGCGTTGGTATTCGTGGTCGCTAGTGGTCTGGTTGCCAGCCGCACAAGTAGCTACGGTTACGGGAATACGCAGCAATTTACCCTAAAGGTTGCGCCAAGCTTGAGATTAAAATTGACATTATTATATCAGTGGCGTCATTTGAGTTAAACATACCTATACCAATTTCGCCCAAGGAGAATTTACCTTGGTCAAAATGTTTTGCACATAGACAGTGATGCTCGTAGACTTGACCTGGGAGGTTGTATAGTAATTTCATTTAAAAACTTAAAACTGAAATTGATGATGGTATTTTTTAGTGCCAATCATCACTTAAGTCGATTCACTTAAGTTTAACCAATCTGAATTATCATAAGGTTTCCAGCATCGTATTCAAAGGACCTTTCATTCAGGTACCAGCATGCTTATGACAGAATATCCCAGGTCAACAGCTTTTCTTGGCGCGCATTTCAATAGAAAGGCTGTTGACTCAGTCCAAAGTTTGGCACTTAAAGAGTTCATATTCAAAAAGGTGACACAATATTGTTACACGATCTGCAGGAGCTTTTAAAATGCCTGGTAAAATAAGAAATAGATAAAGGAGCTGGTAACTGTTATTATGGGGGTGCAATTCTGTCTCCATGTGGGTATAGAACCATTCAACTAGCCAACCATAAATATCACCAGTGCTGAATTGATTTGACACTTAAACGCGTAATTTCCTAAGTCTTCCCCTCCATAACGATTGTTTTGATAACTCTGTGTATTTTATTACCATAGAACTACAGCGTGGAACTATTAGTGTGTGGGTTAGCGTCACCGATCAGTTATTTTTTCCATCACGCAGTGTGAGACTTTAGTGGTTTAACCAGTGAGACGAGACCTGACCATCATAGGTACTCTAGTTTTAGGAAGTTTGATAATTTCCTTACTTGTTTTGAGGTGCCACGCGAACCACGACAGTTATGTGTTGCATGAGGTTATTTCTCCGTGGATTTTAACTCTCTCCCGGCAAAAATAGGACGAAGTTAGTAGCCTTCCTTGGCCCAGGTTGAGGGGCAAGAAAAGCTATGGATGTGGGCGTGCTATCATTATAACTATCGATTTGAGCGGATAAGAGATAACATATTGTATATGTATGTGTACGAATAATGCTTATACCTGCATGTACATGTACATATTCATCCATACAAACCAAAAAGGTTGGCACACGTTCTAAAGTGGGCATCTTCTTAAAGTGGGTACTTTTTCCAGTTCTTGGGGTGTCCACTATGGAGATGTAGTGTATGAATAGACTTTGAAATTGTATGTATCTCTCAATAACATTTGAAGATATTCAAGGTTTAAAATGTGAAATCTAATAAACATGATTTGAATTTCTACCTTTTTTGTATTCATTAGATACACCATACTAATATACCTGTTAGAATATACTTCTATCTCCATTCAATAATATTTTGACGGTATTCACGGCTTCATTTTTGAAGTACCTCCCGTACCCAGACAATACAAAGGATGCTGAGTATTAATATCTTGCGTATGTGGATGCGCATACTGATTTCTCAAAGCAGGTGAATCATTTTGTTCAAACTTATTACAGATTGAGGCGTCAATCGAACTTCAGTTCTTCTGTTTGAGTTATAGACGAATCCAATGAAATCAAAATAATAATAACAATATAACATGAAGGAGATAGTGTGCTTGTTTGTAGATAAATTCTCGTTGTAAAATTGTTGAAGAGCAGTCGGTGAGCTTCAGCTCCAAAATCAGACTTTCTTACAGCTAAATATCTGTGTCGTGTGTACACTTTGTAATATATATATATATATATAGTACAAAATGTACACACGACATAGATATTCTATTTTGATTAACAGATAGGCCAAAATCGACATAACAGTAAAGTAAAAATGAGGGAATGCAGCATATCCAGATCACTTCAATTACTAGGTTGTGGAATAAGCAACATGGAGATCTTCGATCGTGACCTTGGCTTTGGAAAAAAACGATGAACCAGCCAACCACTATAGCAGTGTAAAAAAAAATGATGAACCAGCCTACCACTACAGCAGTGCACATTGGATTACAGCCAAAAACACCTGTGAATACTTTCCCAACCACGTGTAGCGCCATCAAAGTTGCTGAGCTGCTTGAGTTTACCATATTGGCGTAATCAGGGCACTAAGATTGGCGTAGTCAGGGCACTAAGTTGTATTGTATCACTGTATGAACCGCTGATAAACCACTGAAAACGAAAAAGATGGCTAGCGTTCAACTATTCTGTTGGCAGAAAACATGCAGATCGTCCTCACCTTTTGAATCTTCGCGGGCAACTGGGCAAGGACGCGCTGTGTGGGCAGCAATATTCAGTCGCCGTTTCCAGTTTGAGTGTGTCTGGAAATCTACCAGCCATCTGGGTGTTCCAATGCGAGACGAGAGCTCCTGATGGGCTTTGTTTACATATGCGCTTTGAATGTCAGCACCAACGAGTCATGCATAGGAAGGTCCAAATTCCTACAACCTAAAGTTAAAGATTTGTGAAAGCTGACATTCATTGGTTTGAAACACATTTATACGATTCAGTTATCACAAAAACGTCCTTGCTTGCCAGGTCCCAATTCCAATACCCCTATCGAGTCCCGCTTGGTAATGTTTCGGAAAAATGATTGGTTCGCATTGTGATTGGCTGAAAATACGATGGCTGCAACATGACAGCCTTGTAACGCAAGTCTTTCGGTGTTCAAATTTAATTTTCTATCACTTTTTATCACGCTCTCCACCTTTTCTGGATGACTAATACAATAATATTAACGTATCCGTGCATATTGCATTTGTAGTTTCCAAAATTCGTGAATCACCTCAGTGTGTGTGCGGCCGTCACACGGTTTACAAAGCTATCCTGCTAACCGGAAGTTCAGTGATTGACAGGGGGGCGGATTAAAGGAATGTTACGAAAAGCGATAAAAAATGATATAAATTAGTCTTTCAAGCCAGTTTCACGAATGTAGTCTGATAGATTTGCCATTTCACTATTTGGTAGTGTGGTCACTTGGTTGTGGGAAATGTTTTTTCGGCATGTGAAGAATGTGGGTTGTCGTCAGACGTGACGTGTGCATGTAAAAAATGATCGATTTTGGGTCGCGTAGTCAGTTATATTTCGGGCGAGGCGTTATGGATTTGGTCATATATAGATAGCGAAGCGTGTTTGGGGGCCAGAATATGAGTCTAAGTGTTAGGGGGCGTGGCTTCATATTTTCCGGTGATTTTCAAATATGGTGTAATCGCACACACACTCACTCACACACACACACACACACACACACACACACACACACACACACACACACATCTCATAACTCATCACAGCATTAGCTGGCCACAAAATGATAAGTAATTATATTGAATATATTTTTTGGTCAAAAATAGCAAACAAACAAACAAAAAACTATTGCATGTATAGTTGGTCATATCCTTTCATACTTCACATAAAAGGATGAATGTGCGCGCCACCTCTTACTGTGACCTATTGAACCCCTTATGGTATGGAAATGAGAGGTACCAGGTTTGAAAGCAGAAGAGATGATACTCAAAAGATGTAAACATTTAGCTTCCAGTTTCCTTAAACCCACTTTTTGCAGCTGAGATGTTCAGACGTTATCGTTTCTTAGTCGGAGACGGAAAAGTGTCTACAGGGAAATCTGGCTCTGTGAATAGTCTAATGGTTGGTGTTAACTCTTAAAGTGCTAATCACCGCTATAGTCCTTTTCTCATTACCGTTAAACATAAAACGGTTTAAAGATTCAAACTCCTCATGAAGTTGCCCTTCTTTCAAATACCAGCAAGCCTAATCTAAAGCAAAAGTACGCTGAGTCAACAGCTTTCCTCTGAGCACTTTGCGCGCATTACGCGCCTGTGTCAATACAGGCATTATCTGCTATGAATGAATCTGTACACTCACCGAAATTTAGTCAAGATGCGTGATTCGCATTTTCCGAACCATGATTGAAGTATGTTGATTTGACCATCCAAAACAATTACATGGATAAAATACAAGATAGAAGTGAAAGAAAATGAGTGAAATTACCGACAATAGCGACAAATACGCGGAACGTTTTAAAATATTTAAAACTTGCAGTAAAATAATCAAATCGTGTAGCTAAGGTACATCATCTTCGGATAGATACAAAGGCGATTTTGAGAACGCGTGGGTAACTCCATGTACACATGATATTCCAAACAGACTCAATGAGAAGACTTAATTTACCGAGTCCGTGTCGAATTAAAGCGTAATATACGAACGTGAAAACGCCAAAATTTGGTAATTTGCCCACGTATTATCCACAAAATGTTTTCACATGGCATATCTAACCAGTCATAGATCAAATAGAATCAAAATAAACCAATTGCCTGCAAAATAAAAATAAAGTATTTTCAAAATCCATTGGTGACGCCACTGTGATTTTGCTTATCATTTTGTACCCACGAATGACGATTTAAGCCTACTTTCCCGCAGTTTGTATCAACTGGGAGCTTTAACTTTGAATCAATTTCCATTACAACTGCGTGGATGTGAAGATGTTTTAAGTCGGTTATTCACTCCGGCGCCACAGCATTCGTCGACAACAGTGAGCCTCGTCTCCACAGCCTCGGCATCATTATCTTTTCACAAATGACATGTCTTCGGTAAGTAAACTACACTTAAAGCCACAATAAAGAAGCGTCTGTTGAAGCCTGTTCAAGTGATCATGGTCACGTGACTCTACTGTGAGATCCACTCGTGTGAGGTGCTTATCTTCTTTCTCAAACAGTGCCACAGTTGTAGTCAATCGTAAACTGTACCGCATTAGACATATTATTTAGAATGATAAAGTTTTGGCAACTTAGAACGATTTGCGTGTGGGTTCGGCTGGTAGACAGCTATTCAATGTACGAAATTCATTACAATTATACCATGACAAATGCAAAGTGTCGGGCAATATGGCCGCCATCTGAGAGGCTGCTTCAGGCAACATCGGTCTACGCTTGCATGGATATGTATTACTTGAAAGATATATAAACATTGTTATACTGGCTTCTGGATCAGAGAAAAACACGCTGTCTTTCTCTTTTGAGTGTCCCTAGGCATAAAGTCGCAGCCCACGTTGCATTCAGGGGAAAATGCGATCACCGTAGCGTATATAACGAGTAATTCACAGAAACTCTGGCTTGCACTCGAAGGAACGGGAAGCTAGTCCTCTATCGTCGTTGGCAATTTATAGACCCTTCTAGGACCCAAGAGGGCAGTGCTTATGTACTTACGTTTAGTTATTTGTATAATTATAAATCTCTTTCAAGCTTTTGTCACGTAAAAAGCTAAATATATACAAATGGGCCTATGTCAGGTGCTGCCACCTGGGGTCCTAATTCCACCAGTGGTAAACGCATCTTTCGGAATATTTTCCAGACAGGACACCTTACCTCCTTCAGCTCCAAGTTCAGAATCAAACAATTGATTTTCTCGACGCAGGTTTAGCGCATTTGTTGTCGACCTGGAATTGTCTTATGCTCTTTGCAACTGTAAGCTGCTGGTGTTATAATGCTATGTCAATTTACAGATAATATAAACCCAGTATCGCTGTCAACTCAGGCGAATCAACTTGTATCAAAATTGGCATCGACAGAATAAACTCTGAGCCTGACAGATACTAAAATTGAGTCAATCACTTTCTCGGGCACCGTTTAGGTGCTGGGCGGTGCAGCAGCAGGTGAAGCTGTGGATGAAGGGCAGATTACCGTGGAATGTTATCCCTGATACAGTGTCGTCCGAACTTCTTGCATCATAGCGATTCTAGAACCATTGGTGGGGCACAGGCCTTTATCACGGTGCATAGGCAGGTGCCACCAGCCTAAAGATTAATTGATTTTTGGAGGGTGGGGGAATGGTCGACTACCCTATGGGAGTGCCTCAGAAAAAGCTACGTGTGCGCCACCAGGGGACCACTCAACAACAGGTGCGAGACTGCAGGGCAGTACAGCACTTTCAGCTATAACGATAATGATGATGATGATGATGATGATGATGATGATGATGATGATGATGATGATGATGATGATGATGATGATGATGATATATACTTCGTCGTATATTCCTGCGAATGTGCAAGCCCACCCGATGTATTATAGTTAGCAGTCTATATATATTGTCATATATTTCTGCGAATGTCTAAGGACTCTCGACCTTTTTCAGCCAACAGCCTATATATGTTGACGTATATCTCTGCGAATGAGTAAGACCCCTGACCTATTTCAGTTGACAGGCTGTGTATTTCGTCGTTTATTCCTGCGAGTGTGTAAGGAGTTTCGACCTATTTCAATCAGCAGCCTATATATTTTGACGTATATTCCTGCCAGGGTGCAAGGACTCCCGTCCACTTTACGTCAGCAGACTATATATTTTGATGTACATTTGTGCGAGTGTGCAAGGACTGCCGACGCATTCCAGTGAGCAGCCTATCTTGTGCCGTGAATTCCATGGCGTCGCTTTTCCACTCTCATGCCCCACCCTCAACCCCTGAAGAATAGATGGTCGAGGTGGGAATTAACACGAGCTGGAGTTCAAAGGCCTCGATAATTTCTAGAATGCCAATGTTATCATCAAACAGTCTGATGTCACACGTAATATTATCAACGAGGTCATTTATGTCAATGAAGAATAGAGGGCATGGAGGATAGAGCTCTGAGGCACACTGAGGCACACCGGCTTCTACGAGTGACGGTGAAGAGCTTTAGCCGGATATATGACAACCATTTGAGGATGATTATTTAGATTACTTTTAAACCATTTGATGATTAGTGAGTTGTACATGGCTGACACCTTACGAAGAGGAAAACTACATGCCGTATAAAGTGAGAAACTCTACAAATAACAAGTGGAATCATTCTGATCTTTTTCAGAACGAAGCCGGAATTCTGCCTGACCAACTGATCATTTTCTATAACCTTCTTGTAAAGTGAACTGACACTTTGTGTCTTTCAGGGAAGAGTGCTGACACTTTGTGTCTTTCAGGGACCTTCAGAGCATTACACCACAGGAGCAATTGGCCGTAATTCGATTTAAACCACATATCAAATTTCCTGTAAAAACGAAAAATGTTTGACTTTGCACGTTGCATTGGAAATTCATTCAGACAAAAAAAGAAAAAGAAGAAAAAAAACAAAAAACAAAAAAAACAAAAAAAAAAAAAAAAAAAAAAAAACAAAAACAAAAAAACAACAAAAAAACGAACAACACAGAACTAAACAAAACAAAACAACAACAACAAAAAAAAAAAAAAAAAAAAAAAAAAAAAAAAAGCAATTAAGGGTTAGAGAATTTAGTTAGGGACATTGAGTAGCTGAACCAGTGCGTTTCAGTAAAAGTATTCTCTGCCAATCAGAACATACAATAGACTGAGCTAGTTTTAAGTGGGAGAAGGATTTTGTGACATTGATTCCATTCAATGTAAATAGTTCCAATCTGGTGTTTGGTTGCTGATTTCGAAAACAGGCAAACAGAAGAAGCATACAATAACTAGCCTACCCCTCCCCCGAAAAAAGCAGCAGACCAGCTTTTTTATGTTGTTCGAAAGAAGTGTTTTTTTTTTCGAAAAGTGAGGAAGAGATTTGATTTATTTGCACCCGTAAACAGATTTGAGATAGGTTTCATCAGATGGTTTTCATTTATTCTTTTTACCGTCTAGTTCTGTCCAAAGTTTGCAGACATTGGCCTGGATTGCGTTTTTTTTTCTTTTCTTTTCTTTTTTATTTATTTTTTTGTTTTGTTTTTTGTGTTTTGTTTATTTTTTGTTTTTGTTTGCTTTTTTGTTTTTTTTTAGCAGAAAGGGAATTAATACTGTATTACTCATAAAAGTAATACTGTGTATCTGTGACTGGGAATGGACCTTTTGCGTGTGTACATGTGTACAGTTTTGTTGCTGTCATTTCTTAGGCGCATTTCTTCTTTCTTACTGAAACTGTTGTCATAACTAATGTTGTATATAAAGAACAGTGGGCGATAAGCTTACTATGATACCGCGGACTCACTACTAAGTCAATGGCATCATAACACAGTAGTTGGAGAATGAAGCAATTTAATTCTTGCATTAACATTTATTGTTCGCGAGGAGAGTACCAGTATTTCATGTAGGCAGCTCGAATGTCACAATCTTATGATTATGGGAGTCGGATAGACAGCATTTCTCAACTTCGCATGGGGTGATTGGTAAGTGACTACCAATGACCAGTTAAAGTGTCTACAACCAACATCAATACAAAGTAACTCCTCTCGATATGAGCTTAGAAATTGGACACACACACAATAATTTACAAGTTCATATAAAACAAGGGTTTTCCAAACATAAGTGTATCGATATCATTGCTTGCCAGGTTTAACCATATACACACGAGGTTCAAGATATTTATGCGCAAGACTCGCAGCAGCTGAGGTTGAATCGCGTAAGCCACAGTGCTGTTGGTGATAATTATTATGCACATGTACAGTGGTAAGCACGCATGTGTTTGTATAGCAA
Source organism: Hermodice carunculata (assembly GCA_964020975.1). Classification (NCBI taxonomy): domain Eukaryota; kingdom Metazoa; phylum Annelida; class Polychaeta; order Eunicida; family Amphinomidae; genus Hermodice; species Hermodice carunculata. The sequence goes on along the minus strand of OZ026623.1, from coordinate 8,065,315 downwards.
AAACCACGTAGGCTGATGCAAACGTTTGTAATTGTGCCTATTAGTACCACTCCGAACTACAGCCCCGGATATCATGCATGCATTTTGAACAGTGGATCGATTTGGGCATGATACTTGGCTTAATTTATCAAACGAACGACAGACTTTTGTAATTTGAAAATGCGGTCACAGGCATGACCCCGTACAAGTATGGAATAGTTACCATGTGGTAACGATAAAGAACTATTGATAAGAAGCAAATTACATTTAGGAAGATAATAATGCTACTTTTTCAATGTCTTAATTACACGAGCAATTTCATTTGAAATTGCATTAAAATGCACAATCCAACTGAGTTTTTCATTTATAATTAATCCAATAAAATTAAATTATGTTGGCCTTTTTAAACAACTAACAGTTATTGTTAAATCAAAATCTAAATTCAACTTTCGTTGAATATGCGAAAATAGTATGTATTTTGTTTTGGAGACATTCAGGGATGATTTATTTGCAGCAACCCAGTTACGCATTTTGTAAGTTCTGAATTTATGTTACTTGAAAAGTCATTGTTATCAGCTCGAGGTTTGAAATTAAAAGTACAAAAATTAATTTATTAGAGTTGTATGATACATTCATACAGATTAAATTCAAAGTTTGCTGAGACTAAAGAGGAGTGGCCAAAAAAAAGAGAAAAAAGAAAAAAAGGATCCTTTGGGCACGCCGAAAGTGATAGGCAAAGTTTTAGATTGAGCATCTTCTAACTAAACATTCTAAAATCTGTTTGTCCAGTACCTTTTAAACCATTTCAAAAACATGACAGAAGGACTATAATACTTTAGTTTACGCAAAAGCATTTTATAAACGAAGTGTAGAAAGCTATATAGTTAGAGGTATTTCCTTAGAATCTATTATCATGTATATTCGCTTCATAAATTCAAAAGTAGTTTCAGTACTATGGAGCTTTTGGAATCCATGCTCACTTGAAGAAATGATATCATTTAAGACAAAGCAATCATGAGGTTTTTGGTACACAACTTTCAAAATCATGAGAAAAAATCGGAAGTGGGAAATTGGTCCAAAGGTATTCAGCATCCATGTACTCATTATTTCTTTTGTAAATTGGAATTACTTTAGCTTTTTAAAATTTATCTGGATCGTTTAATGTTTATATCTTTTAAGGTGGACCGTTTGGCTGGGGACATGTCTATCTTTTCATTGTTAATGGTATAATTCAATTTGCTATGGTTATTATTTGGATTAAGACTCAAATCATTATGAAAGACTTACATATAAATCAATATCATTCATTTTCTGCACAAAATTTTGAAAATATACAGGTTCAATTATATGGATTTTGACAACTTTAGATGAGGTTTGTGAATTTTAATTCGAGGTCCAGCCATGTAAAGTAAGATGAATAACCAACCAGATTTGTCATTGACACAATTGATAACAATACCTTATTACTGCGTGATAAATTGAAAAAAAAAAACACCAATTAAAGTTGCACTTCTTTCTGAAAAAACAAGAAGGTGAAGGTCTATTAAGCAGAAAATTATAATTGATCAATTCATTAGAAAAATCAGAAATTTGATATCTCGTATTTAATTTAAAATGATCAATGTTGAAAGTACCCAGTAATAATTTGTCTGACGGCTCCCGAACCAGAAATAATTTTTCCGATGGCTCCTGAGCCAGATATAATTTGTCCGATTGCTCCTGAGCCAGAAATAATTTGTCCCATCGCTCCTGAGCCGGGGCTACGAGAATAGGGTATAGATCGTGTATAAGTAATTCAATATTGTCATTTCTTTGTCGAAGAGACCTGTAAATATTTCCAATTGAGATTTCTGCCTTAGACTACTCCCAAATATATCAATGAACTGACCTTCCCACGATGATGAAAAATCTCTGACAACGTATTGACAATTCTCATGTAAATAGATTACTAGGCCACCATGCTAGATACAGGTTGTGCCGATACGAATTAAAATATAACTAATACACGGAGACGGATGGCGGGTTGTTGGCACTCCAACCAAATCCCTTGCCATCAAATCGCGCTGAATTCCACATCGTTCTTTTTAAATGCATCCAACATTGGTTTAAGCTTATCGCATTTTGCATTAAAACATTGACTATTTAGACTTGAACTGAGAAAGTTTTGGAGAATGGTTTGAAGTAATCAGGCAGATTGGTAATTTCAACATTAGGAGTGTTACAGGTAATTGAGATTCCATGCTCTAAATCATGGGGGTTATCTAAAATATCATTTCAATTACTTCTCGTGACACCACCAAAAGGACGATGAATATGACTTACTAGAATTTCAGAATTCATGATTTAAGATTATAGAATGATCTGGCTGCTTTTTATAAACACTGAAGCAGCCATCGAGTAAACATTTAGCCAGCTTGTTTACATTACTGTACTAAGTGTGGTCGTGGTTCACCACTAAGATGAACCGCAAGCAGTAGCTGTACATCACTAAGGATGAACTACAAGCAGTAGGTGTACATCACCAAGGATAAACCGCAAACAGACAGTGTACATCACTGAGGATGAACCACAAGCAGGTGTGCATAAATAAGGATGAATGGCAAGCAGTAGGTGTACATCACTAAGGCTGAACCGCAAGTAGTAGGTGTACATCACTCAGGATGAACCGCAAGCAGTAAGTGTACATCACTAAGGACGAACCTAAAGCATTAGGTGTACATCACTAAGGATGAACCGCAAGCAATAGTTGTACATCATGAGGGATGAACTGCAAGCAATAGGTGCACATCATTGAGGATGAGCTGCCAGCAGTAGGTGTACATCACTAAGGCTGAACCGCAAGTAGTAGGTGTCATCACTCAGGATGAACCGCAAGCAGTAAGTGTACATCACTAAGGACGAACCTCAAGCAATAGTTGTACATCATTCGGGATGAACTGCCAGCAGTAGTTGTACATCATTAAGGATGAACTGCCAGCAGTAGTTGTACATCATTAAGGATGAACTGCCAGCAGTAGGTGTACATCATTAAGGATGACCTGCCAGCAGTAGGTGTACATCACTAAGGATGAACCGCACGCAGTAGGTGCACATGACTAAGGATGAAATGCACGCAGTAGAAGCAGTAGGTGTACATCTCTATGATTGCGTACGATATACAGAAGATAAAAAATTGGGCATAAGGTAGAGTTTGTATGAAGTGCACATTCATAATTTATCACAATTCAAACAAGTGGCCTGTGAAGATGAAACCAATCAGATGCCTGGAACATATACATATTAAATCTGTGTATAAGAAAACACATGTATACCATAGTAATTATTACATAGCAAGAAATATTCGATGTGAAAAACTACAGATGATGTGACAAAAATATAAATTCTCACATTCAAACATCATTTCTTAGAAAATCTATTATAAAAAGTAAACAAAGTTGTCAATGTCGTAATAATTACTGATTTGTAAGTGGGAACACATTTGTGTTTAATAGTACCAGGCAAAATGTCACACAGTATGTAGTGAAGTAAAAAAAAAAAAAAGGCAAAGAACAATGAAAATCTCAGACAAGCAAACTGAGCTATTACAGGTATCAACACACGTCGAGAATTTTTCATAGTAAGAAATTAAACATGTATGAATAATTAAAGCAGAACGACAAATAAATAAAAATACGAATTGGTAACTTTAACTCATTCCACCCTGATAGAAGACTGAGTCAACAGCTTTCCTTGGCGCGCTCTGGGCGCAATGCGCCCAGAGCGCGCCAAGGAAAGCTGTTGACCATGGGCATATAATTTAGAATGATCTTCCATGCAAGTTTCATCCAAAATATTGAAATATAATCCCTAAATTAGTAAAATACAATTAGCAGACGACATTTAGATATTAGCGGGAAAAAGCGTCATCAGGGTGGAATGAGTTAAGACAGCATCTTTGTCTTTGTACCAAAATGTGTGCCGCATAATACTACAGGACAGAAGGCCAAAATTTATTTCCTAAGCGTACGTTTGTCAGTGCATCAAAACAGTTTATCAGTACATACAGAAATTAACACATCCAGAAGATGCACCTTTCTCATGCCCAAGTTCCAGAGTGGGTAACTTCTTTAGGAAATATGAATGTACCATTTACTTGCCGATTTTATAACATTTTGATCAAGGAACTTAAAAGCTGTGGAAGTTTGAGTCTGTGGTTAAGTTGACACCATCGGTATGACCAAAGTGAAAATCATTCAAACCAAATACACGTTATACCAGTCAGGTGTGTGTACTAAAAGTCATATTATGAAGAAGTCATTTTTGTTGCACAAAGAAAATACCAGAAGACTTATAAGTCCAGTTTACGCCAGGTTTTATACACACATGTACGTAACCAAGAAGGAGCATAAAGTCCTTGTTAGTCACGCATCTGCCATATTTGTCCTATGTAAGGTAGTTTTAGGTCACTTTTGAGGAGTTCGGATATAAGCTTGTCTTGTGTAGTTTTGGGGTAATACAGGTCAAGTTCTGAGATTTTGAGTTGCACGTAAGGCCAGATCTTCAGGTACATAATAATCTATTTTGACCTAATTTCATTGGATAGGTTTGGTTGGTATGTCATCAGTTCTTTCCGCAATGTCCAAATGGCAGGGGGTATGTTCGGAATAATAGAGATCCTGTGTTCATGTTGCTTTAGATTTTTCGCATTTGTCAGCCAACTATTGCACTGATCTAGATCTATTGACTGAAGATAAGTACTGGCGTCATGTTGCTGACTCAGCGGTGACATACGCCCAACAGTGTGGAATCAGCATCCTCTTCTTTCAGATGTTTCACATGCTAGATCTTTGCAGGCTTCTTCGGTCTTATCGACACCTTCACCTGTTTTACTTTTAAGTCCCCGCTTTTTTAAGGCCCACTTTTGATCCTGGACATCCTTGTTTAAGATCTTTAGGCCAGGGGCAATGATCACATCATTTAATTTCTGAGACACTGAAGGCAGAGAAGAGTTCTGTGTTGTGTCAATTTTATCGTTAGCATCTTGCTGGCTCGTTTCAAGAGTTGTAAGTCTTTCATTTATTGTCGATAGCTGATTAACTGATGAGTCAAGCTTTTCTTTCACTTCTCGCGATTCATCTTGCATGACAACTCTGATAACATTGAACACATTGGGAGTAACATCAAATAATTTTTGTCTCAGCGCCTCTCCTTCAAGTTGTAGAACCGCTTTCAACCTCATTAGCCATGTTTAGAAATATAGTGTACAGAACGTCCATATGTTGTATCAGGCAATTCAAATAAACTAGTCATTTTCCCATGCATGTAGCGATTATATAAGCTATCATAGGTGGTGTTCATAACCGAAACCATTATTGCATTTGCACAAAGCCTGCACAAAAGAGTCACACTTAGTCCGCACACAATGACGGGCACCTGCACAGGCATACCATGGTGGCATATGTGATTTCCATAGGTGGAAAAAAATCAAAAGTCGATATTGCACCAAATGTGCATAAATTGTCCGAGGAACGTCCTCTCCGGAGCCTAAGGGTTACCGCCATTCGCATGCACATACAAAAAAACAAAACAAAACAAAACAAAACAAAACAAAAAAGAAAAAACGCACAAAAAAACGCACAAAAAAATAACAAGTAGGCACCTGTCTGCACAGAAGGAAACTGCGCATTATGTAGCTCTGAAAAAAGCGGTGTGCTCCAATCAAGGGCCGTTCCAGTCAAAATCCCTAGAAGCTCAAGGTAAGCCAATCGAGAGCACTCGTGTGAAAACTACCCTCAATCTTTCCGCCAATCACGAGCACACTTCTGGGTAAGGTTCGGCTGTCTCCTTGTATTGCCCTCAAAATGACTGCTGACAGATGAAACTGACTATTGAGTGGTAATAAACAGATTAGAACATGGTTGGGTCTGTATTGCGCCTGTACCAAACCCCTCACCCTGGATCGTCACGAGACAGGTCTCGCAACAATACGGGGTGAGGGGTCTGGTACAGGCACTGATACAGACCCAAACCATAAACATGCCACACAAAGAAGAGCGTTGGTAAGGCTGTAAAACAGTGTCCATATACATACGTTGATATAAATATGGCGAATAAATGTTGTATTAACTCAAGTCGCGTAGTAAGCTGAGGGAATGCTAGCTAACTATGTTACATTGTACCAAAAAGCAGACAATGACTGTGCATAAACAACATCACTATGGGTAGCATACACCACATACATTGAGACGTACATGATTGCAGTAGCACATTGCATCGTGTCATAAGTACAGCGATGGGATGCTATACGGGCAATAATACTGCCATATGTATATAGGTTAGACAGGGACAGGTTAGCTTATGGAGAGTAAAGAGTTCGGACTGCGGAATAGGGTAATGACTACTAGGAAGTGGCTCTGGGCAAAAAGACACAAATACAATACTTAAGCTATGGTACAGTTTCCACACAAGTAATTTGATAAAATATGGGAAATAAATGTTGTACCATTCACATAGGTGACACAATAAAAACACCCATGCTAAGGTAACTGTTCTAAAATATACCAATTGGAAGGTGGTGCGAGGGCTGGCAGAAAATTTCTAAGCCTAGGTGGGTCATATAAATCGGATTAAAACAAACATTTGCCACCAGCAAGTACAATTATCTAATGATTCATAGACATAAGAACTGCAACTGTAGTGTGATTAGTGTCTTTGCACTAGAGTAGCTTGTGAACCTACTAATTGAAATCACCAGAAATGGACAAAACTGGCTATAGGGCAGTCATCAAGTACCTGCAACTGAAAGGGCTAACTCCAACAGAGATACATGCCGACATGATATCCACTTTAGGGGATAATGGCCCTTCTTTTTCCACTGTTAAGAAGTGGGCTGCGGCATAGCTTAGTTCCGAGATAGGGGCAATTTTTGCCACCGGTGGCGCTGACTACTATGTTCCCGCGATGTCACGGACGTTTCTGCAAGTCTCGGGGGACACTTTCAAGTCTCGCCATTTTGCCCCATTGTGTCAACACGGGAAAGTTGGTGTCATTTTTTCAACGCCGGTTATTTTAATAACCTACAAGTGTAACTCCAAGAAAGCATGCCAGTGTATAACTGTAAGATACCAGAGTGTACCTTAGATAGCAGAATACACAGTCACCATGAAAAATACTGCCACAAAACCTGCATTAAGTCACCCTTGATTGACTCGGTGAGTTCTGAGGGATTAGCCTGGGGCGCACTTCTGCCAGTGCTTTGAAGATCCTCGCGCTTGGCTGACCACTAACCAGATTAGCGCTTGACGGGTGCAATCAGAAATTAAAAGTAAAGCACCAGACCTAAATTCGCAATACACTGTCTGCAAACTTTGTTACCTGATCACTGGCACACTGTAGGCCTTCAAGCATTTTCAGATCAGCTATTATTATTTGTTTAAGATTGGCGACATTAAACAATAAATAAATATCGAATAATTAATATTAAAGCCCTCTTACGCTGTACACTGGCACCATCTGGTATGGATGACCCCTTCTTCCGTGATTATTCCCCAGACCTGGTATGGTGCCTCGCCTTGCGAGGTTGGTCTTGTACAAAGTGCCTTCACATACAAAAGTTTGCATGAAACTAAGTTCGACAGCACGTGTAACTTAACCCCATGGATGTGCCCCTGTTCCGCAAGTTGGTAGCCCCTGGATTCGCGACACTTCCGAACATTGTTGGGTGTCCAGTCACATTTACTTATTAGGTAGGCGATGACATGGGGCATCTTAGGCACTGGCATTGCTTTCAGGTCTTCTGTCCAGGAGGTTATCGAAGATATGTATGGCAAAGCCACCTTCTTCTTCCCATCGGGAAACTCCAATCGAGCGCTCTGCATGTCCATGGTATCATCTTTCTCCTCAACTGGGTCTTTCTTCACATATTTGTACCCCTGCACCCTGCGAATCTTTAGAAACTTGTTAAGGTCAACCACTTTTATCTCTGAAAATTTGTCGTATAGTTCATTTCCCGTCTGTTCAATCACGTTAATCGCCGCTCCTCCGTCGTCCGTATTTCCCGCCATGTTCACTGAAACTGAACGATCACTGTTGCACGTTGATTCTCGTATGGGTTTGGCTGTCACGCTGTGTTGGTCACCGCCTACTATTACCCCGGGAAAGCTTGACCGCGGAATTGCGTTACCAGGCATGTCGGGCATGCGCAGAGGGCAAAAATCTACCATGCGAAGCCTGGAGTTAAAAAAAAATCCCTAACTCGGAACGCCAGTATTCGAGCATGGCACAGAGAGGCTTGACGATGACTCGTGTCCAGGGAGGCCTTCAACAGCAACCATTCCCAAAAACATTACCCGGGTGCATGACTTAGTGATAGCTGATCAACGGTTGACCATTCGACTATTGCCAGTGCTCTAGGCATCTGTCAGGAGAAGGTTAAGCAGATTATCACCAAAAAGAGTTGTGAATGACCAAAGTTTCTGCAAAATGGGTGCCAAAGCTCTTGACGCTGGATCGGAACCCCGTCAGATTCCTGGCATCCCGTGACAATTTATGCCTTTTTGAAACAGATCCCGATGATTGTTGGCCCGATTTGTAACATCATCATTTTGAACCAGAAACCAAAGTTCAGTCTAAACAATGGAAGCATCCGGGATCACCCCCCCCCCCACCCCCCAAAGAAAAAAGAAAAAAGAAAGCCAAGTCAGTTCCTTCTGTTGGAAAGGTGATGTCTTTGGTCTGTTGACATTCCAAGGGTGTTCTGCTGATCGACTATCTTGAAAAAGGCCAAACTATCAATGATATTATGCTGACCTACTGAGCCAGTTGCGTGAATGTATCAAAACTGAGCTACAGGCAATGCTCACTAAAGAAATCCTGTTCCACCAAGACAGTGCGCCCCGTTCACAAATCGGTGGTTGCCACGTCAGCGATCCATGATTGTGGTTTCGAACTCATTGACAATATCCCTTATTCACCCGGAAATGAAAAATTAACTAGCCGGTTGCCATTTTGCTAGTAATGATAACGTCATTTCCACCATGAATGACTTTTTAGGCTGAATTTCTTCTTGAGCGGCATACAGGCCTTGCAGCATTACTGGCAAAAGGTGTGTAAACGTGGAAGGGGACTATGTAGAGAAATAAAAGAAAACCATCCACTTTGTACAGGTCTTTCACAGCTTTTCCCGTAAGTGTAACATTATAAATAAACGTAGCCGTAGGCATATTTAGGCAATAAGCCATGTAGCAATCACAGCTGCCCATGCTCAGTGAGGTGTATAGTCATCTAATTTGACCAGAAGCCACGGGACACAATTTTCATCCACTCAACATACAAATGTACAAAGGTAAAACATTAAGCTTTAAAAAAAATTGTTACAGACAACTGATCCATTTAATCAGGAGTTTCCTAGTTTTTTGTCATTATCTATAGGCTACACTGTTTGAATATATCCCTAGAACCGGTCGAAGAAATTGATAAAAATGAAGAGTTTGATTACATGTGATATTTATTTAATGTTATATGCAAGTACATGGTTACATAATTAGAGGACCAACTCCAACCACCCTCTCTCTATCTGTGAACACGTATCGTGCTGTGTTATTCTTCCAGTCGTGTGGCTTGCCACCCTATCTGTCATTGTTACTGTAGCGTTTTGATTTGCATCAGTCCTAAGTGTTGTCAATCGTCTTCTCTAATTTCTCTCTTATGTGTGCAAGAAGGATTAATATAGGGCACCGCCCTGTTCCCTAATTGCTTCAATAAAATATGTTTAAACCAAGAGTTTGATTCTTGTTACCAGTTGAATGGGAAAGGACACTCTTTTTCAAGACCGTGACCTCAGGCACTCTGGGGATGGGCTGGCCTGGATTGAGATATCTGTTTATTGTATTTTTACCTATAACATTTTTCCTCATTGAACATGGAGTCCAACAAACCCGTACCTTATGTGATCAATGAGCCAAAATCCACATACGTAGCAGAAAAAAAATATAAGTGTGAGCAATAATTTACCACAGGGGTAGGATTCCTGGGAAATAAAGTAGTTTAATGTAAGTTGATAATGTGTTGAAACAGTCGAGGAAGACGCCTTTATACGATACTTGGCGAAAAGTCAGGTTATAGCTAAACAAGGATAACCCTGATGCACGCATATGTTGGTGTGCATTTGAGGCTCGACAGGGTTGAACTCCCTGTATTATTAGTAGCTCAAAGAAAGTACTTCGTGCGGGCGAACAAATTTACTTTGGCAAAAAACATCCATATCAAGTAACCCCAGTTGACATAACGTGACACGTTGGCAGATAACAGAGGATTTGATAGTTTTTTTAAAACAGTGAGGTGGGTGTATTGTAATTAGAATACACAGTGTATATGTATCCACGTCACTGTTTTGACACATATAAGTACTGGCTACATGTTAGCTATCGGCCTTGTAGGGTTCATCAATTTGGCGTCATACGGAACAATAGCTGCATATCAAAAAGTTCCTTTATGAAAGGTTTCAGCTTATTATGTCAATTTTTTGTCTTTATATCTCAGCTGCGAATTACATCTCACGTTGCAACAACGATCAATGATAACATTCTACTTTAAAGCAGATATTCTGCATTGTAAATCAGCATTTTTGTCTGTCAAAGCAGGGAGAGATTAGCCAAACTCCCAGGGCATTTTGGTATAATTAACTTTCTTTTCTATTTCTGAGCCGCCAGAGGCATAATCCTTACTGCTGGAGATATAAGCTTTAAGTTGTTATTATTACAAAGAGAATGCATGTTATTTTCCTGAGTAACTCTAAGTCAACATTCAAAGGAGTATAGTCGGTCATGCAGCGTTGCTTTGAACTTTTTAATCAAAATGCATCCTGAATATGCATATGACAAAGCGGAAAATATTTGGAGCTGTCTATCATTCGGTAGTAGGAAGTGACAATATGGATGACGCATTGGAATTAAATCAGGTCAGCGCCACACGACGGCTGCATTTGCAACAGCTGTTAGACCTTGCTGTCTGCATGCTGGTGTATGCGCGCCACCTATTGGTTCAGCGGTAGTTTTTGTTCCCGACAGGTGAACGACCTTTGTGTTACTGGTTAGGTTCAATGTCTGTTGAGGCTAATTTTATGGCCTCCATCTGTTCATATAATTCTAGTAGTGCCAACATTGATAAAAACTTAATAATATACATTGAGCTGTACGTATGGGAACAAGCAGGCTTGGAGGCGGGTTTGCTTTGCACGTCCCCGACTTGTCTCACAGCCCAGGAAACTGTTTCATTATTGAAAGCAGCACCACTGAACCAAAGAGAATAGATTTAGTTATGTACCTTTTAACCAAATGTGCTAGGGTGTAATGTTTATTTTATTACTAAGGTAATAGAGGTGTTGTTTACAACAGATGTGTTCAAAAACATCACAGCGGCAGTGTAATGGGATCAATTACCACGTATACCTTGTAATGGCGTCTATTTTATACCCATCTTGTAATGCCATCGATTACCCCGGCGATCTTTTAATGGCATCTGTGACCACACACACAAATATCTTGTAATGGTCGCTACATTCACTTTCTTGTACTGTTTCATAATACTCATGGCAGGGATACAAAATCGTTTCCTATGCACTCACAATTCACATGATCACGAGACCGGCAGATTTGAGAACACACACAAAAACTAACTGAAGATAACGACATTATTATGATTCAAGAGTACTGGTTATTTGAAAACCTAGAACGTTTATTTGAAAAAAACATACCAAACTGTCATGTCACGATGGTTTCAGGAATGCAACATGAAGAACAGACCAGTTCATAGGACTCGGATTTATTCGGTTCACTTCGGGAAGTGCATCCTGCTTTGTTTACATTTTGTGCTCGACCAGGCTGGCCGGTTGACATGTGGAAGGATCAGAAAGTAAAACACAGGATGTGCTTGGGTTTAATGAAATATCAAACCGTCAGCAAACTAAACATGTACGTTTCACCACTGATGTGCCATTTTAGGTAAAGGATTTGCACTGTTCAGCACAATCCATGCTGTAATCACAAGCGTTAGCCCTGGCATCCGTTGTGAACATGTGAAGGCGGGGGCCCGACTCGGCCACTTGCGGATTGGAAAATCAGGCCTACAATGGAATGCATAATTTATTAGGGTCCGGAAAAGTTCGATACAAGTCGGTATGAACATGTCTACTGGCCAAATGGAGGTTTGGTGGAGCAAATGTTATCCTTTATCTTTTAAATCCAATCGTGTATATGCTGATTTGGTTGAGAAACAACAAAATGAAATAATCTTCGATGCTGTACATAACTATATCAAAACAACAGGCAGACTGGGAGCAGTCACATAGGTTGCTACATGATTATTTAGATATGTACTGATTAATTTGCTGGCGATATACCTGATGAACGAGGACGTACTTCAACCATCTTTCCCTATCTGTGGCGTCTTGTCTCGTTACATTTACTTAAGCTTGTGTGGCAGTGCCACTGTATCTGTCTTTGTAACGTGACGTATACCTTAACACTGACTTGTCTGATGTTGTTATCCAGTCTTTTCTCTCTACCTCTTTATGTGCAAGAGGAATTTATATAGGGCTGCACCCTGTTTTCCAATTGCTTTCTTTTGAAATAAAAATATGTTTAAACCAATATCATGACCGTATCATTTAATCTTGCCTCGAATCTGGTGTAGAATTTATCACTAATAGTACTTCCCCTGGGACTCAAGTTGTTCCCGGACGGACATCTTGAGGGCGTGAAAGAGTAGGCTCTTTTATAACAATTGCACAAATTCGTCCACAAACTTGTGCCAGGTATCAACAAGCCCTTAAATATGTAGGGAAAAAAAAGATAATATATATGTCCATAGAATACCTGAGCCGATATGTGGTGATTCGTCAAGAGTTTTCTGGAAAGAAATAAAAAAATAAGACAAATTCAAAACAGCAAGTCTCATTGTATAGATGGCGAACTAATTTTGATAATGTTGCAAATCATTTTGCCGCTAAATACGACATTTTGTACATTTCTGTCTTTTATAATAAGAAGGAAAAAGATGAACTTAAGTGCAATAGCATTTTTTTAATTGAATCATATTGATGATGATGGTAGTAACATGGACCTTTCGTGGGTTACTGTTAATAAAGTAATGCCACCTGTGAGATGTCTGAAACTTGACAAGCATGACGGAGACACGGGGTACTATTCAGGTCATATTACACACGCATGCAACAGTTTGTACGTTCATTTGTCCTTACTTTCAAAACTATGGTTGTACCCCGAGCGGATAACCTAATGTCTGATTTCACCCCATGCCCAATAACAAAAGAAAATTCCTGAACGACTCTGAAAATGGAGATATTGCCCTAAGCATTGTCATTGTTAAGCTATTAGATTGGATGATATTTAGTGAAAACCGTAGTGTACGTCATACCTCAAATCTTCAGTTTGGTTTTTAAACCTCAACCGTCGACAACTCGCCCTTCCTTTGTCACTGGATGTATAAATTACTATTAACGAGGTTGAACTGATGTACATTTCGTTATGCTAGATGCCACAAAAGTATTCGACAGACTTGAACATGCAAAACTGTTCACAATACTTATGAATAGAGGTTTATCCCCCCCCCCCCTCCATTTAGATTGCTACTTGATATGTACGTTAATCAAAATATGAAAGTCGTTTGGTGTGATTCCAAGTCATGACTATTCGGTTGTGCAAATGGAGTGAAACAAGGAGGGGTACTTTTACCCATTCTCTTTGGCGTATTTTTTGACAAGCTGATGAAAACAACTCGAAGCATCTGGCATCAATGTCTAGGATGTTGAATGTCTGTATGTTAATTCTAATGAGTATAATGTATTGCTCAATCCTAATAAATATGTGCTCATTAATTCCATACACAGTGGTTACGTGGACGAACCATCAATCTGTATGTTAATTCTAATGAGTATAATGTACTGCTCAATCCTAGTAAATCTGTGCTCATTAATTCCATGCACAGTGGTTACATGGACGAATCATCAGTTACTCTGGAGGTGAATAGCTAAAATCTGCTTCTTCCACAAACATTTAGGTAAAACATTGTATGAATGTTAATCAATGTTAAGAATGTGTGATCATATAAGAAATTTATTGCTGAAGTTAATGTAATAATGTCACAAACATTTGTACTCTAGCACTAAAAACAGATTGTTTGAGACATCTTGCATGCCCCGTTTCGGATGACAGGTGTGGGATCTTTCTGGTGGTGAAGTTGTTGTGATTGATATGTATGGATCTAGATATTGAATGTTAACTCCATAAACGTTTTCTTATTTTTTTTATAAACTATACCACAGCGACAACTCTGTCACAAATTTCCCAGCCACACTAACCTCAGTGGAAGCCACTGATCAGTTTGTAACTCCCTTTGTTTTATCTTGGTAAAAAATCGACTTTTGAAATCGAATTTTCACTGTTCTGCCTTTGGTGAGTTGCTGCAGAGTGCAAAACGTCCACCAGATTCGGTTAGAAAAGGAATAGCATTATCTTGTAAGGGAACTATGTCTTATTAAAGATGGGATACTGCAAGGTAACTTTCTTTGGGTCGAATGCGATGTGTGCATAGCCCACGTTTCTACGGCTTAATGTGTATATTTGAATAATTGGAGTTACTGTGCTTTGCAGCATGGACTATCCATGTTAGCAGAAATTTGTCACTTTTTTCTTTTCTATTATTCATACAGTCATATTACATTTCTGACTTTTTTCTATGATATATATACAGAGTACTTATACATGTACAAGTGCAAATAATGAAGTGATAATAATTACTACAAACGAATCATAATTTCATCAACTACCACGACAATCTAGTGATTGCGTCAATTACCACAAATACCTTGTATTGGCGTTGATTACCACAAACATCTCATACTTGCGTTTTAGCAGAAATCATCACGTAAAGGTGTCAATAATCACAAACATCTAGTTAAAGCGTCAATCACTGCTAACATCTGATAATGGCGCCAGTTACGACAGCCATCCTGTAATAAAGTCTATAACGATAAACATCTTGAAATGGCGTCAATTACCATAAACATCTTTTGGCTCCGACTACGACAAACATCGTTCAATGGCGCTAATTATCACAGGTCATCTAAGGAAGGGGTCAATTAAATTATTTAAAGCCGGATAACCATACACAGGAAACAAATATGCAGATCAGATCAGTACAACAAAAGTTATGCTGGATCTACCTGTCACAGATTGCGGCCCGGAAGCTGCCATTTTTGCAGTCAGGTATCCCACAATGCATCAGTGATGACCTCTTAAGGCTGGTTTTAAAATTTTGACAAATAAGTCTATAAGAAGCGAATTGAAAATAACATATTACAATTGGAACAGGAAATGACCAAGACTACATTCAATCAACAATACCATATCAAACACTGCAGTCCAATTGGACAATGGAAATATTGAAGATTTTGCCGGTGAGGACATTTCGTCATCAAAGGTCCATTATGAGATTAAAATTTGGCCAAGACGGTTGATTGCAGTGTTGAGGAAAAATGTAAGAACATTGTATTTCACTCGATCATACCTTATGCTCTATTTCTCTGGTGGGCACCATGTTATTGTATAAAACTATTCCTGTCTTCAGTGAGCGTCGTATTTTTTTTTTTATTATTATTTTTCGTTTTGTTTATTTGTTTTTGTTTTGTTTTTTTTTGTTTAAAAACGTTCTTGTTAGGGTTAACTTTAGCTTTAACTTACAAACTTAATAAAGTACGCCATAATAATATGAAAATTCGACTTCAAATTCATAGCACGCATGCATTAACAAAAACGTTCTGGATTTATCCATATCTTTTTAGCGCTTGTACTGCTTGTGTCAACACCCGGCCATTTTGTTTCTTTTTCAACTGTATGCGATGACCTGGATTTGTCCAATCTCAGCTGTCTCCTGAATGAAGAATCTTTTCTTCATTTCACGCGAAAGGTATCGCTAGAACATAACAGGGGCATTCAGGGTGAGGCACGCAAATCACATGCAGCAGACGTTGGTCTAATGACGTCATTGCGGGTCTTATATAAGTATATCATCTGTTAAAGGCTACATAGTACTCGACTGTACCGCACACATACAACAGTCTTTTAAGATCCCAGACGGCAGCACTTAATGCGTTATGTGCATATGATTTGTTGATTTCGTCAACAACAGGACCGTAAACACACAGATATACGTTCATCTTTGTCAACATTAAATCCCTCTGAAGCTTTTATAATATAAAAGGCAAAGAAAAAGAGTAAACAAAAACCTCCAGACTTAGACTCAGAAACGCATACTTTGGCACATTATACACGATACAATTATTGTAATACAGCAGCAAGATCAGTAGTATACCCAGTACACATACAAGTCATAAATTACAACAAAGAAACATAGAATACAGGATGCCTTAACTGAAGAGTACCGTCCGCCTTTTTGCTGCTACCTGGGTTAGGTTCAAACTGAATAAGAAGGTGGTCACTAATATCAGTCTAACCCTTTAAGTGCCAAATTTTGGACTGAGTCAACAGCTCCTCTCGATGTGCGTTGGGCCCAATGCGCACCGAGAAAAGCTGTAGACCTGGGATATTTTCTCTTGAACTAAACGCATACGGTACTTGAATGAAAGGCCTTTTTATGCCGAATACAATTCTGAAATCCTTATAATAATTCAGATTAGATGCATTTGAGTATATCGACTTAAGACGTGATTGTCAGTGAAAGAGTCAGAGAAATATAAACAAGGCATACAACCATTTTGTTAAAGGTGATATTATAGACACAAGGGTGTCTGGCATGAAAGACACAATCCGCAGCACTGGTGAATCAAGGTACGTGGTGGATTAGCAGATTAACCCAGAGCTAGCTACATGTTATTTATAGTCCAAAGTCCTAGGAGTTGATGTTTTCCAGTATGTAGTAGTCTCCTTTACACGTCAGTCATCACACAGACTAAGAATAGTGACAGTTTGCTGGGCACGCGTCCCCAGGATCACAGGCTGTGTGAATGTGGCCACATTCAAGATGAAGCCCATGTGATACAATGGTGGACCCTGGTGGAGCATATTTTAAGAAAGTACAATGGTCATTCTTTCATGTGTGCAGGTTTTTATGAATCACGCTAAAGATATCGAAACGTCAAAGAAGATTTGCAAAATATTGATTCTCTATAAGTAATGACTTGTTAAGTTATGCAGTTTATTTTTAAAGGTACTATATAGCATACTAGCATTCTTGCAAGATGGTCAATATTGAAAAACCTAGGGGAATCACCCGAATCTCGCCATTGAAATTGTTATTGTTATTGTTATTATTATTATTATTATTATTATTATTATTATTATTATTATTATTATTATTATTATTATTATTATTATTATTATTACCATTATCATTATCATTATCATAATCATTATCATCATTATTATTATTATTATTATTACCATTATCATTATCATTATCATAATCATTATCATTATTATTATTATTATTATTATTATTATTATTATTATTATTATTATTATTATTATTATTATTATTATTATTATTATTATTACCATTATCATTATCATTATCATAATCATTATCATTATTATTATTATTATTATTATTCTTATTATTATTATTATTATTATTATTATTATTATTATTATTATTATGTTGGCATATATTGAAAGCGATTGAATCTGTTGTTTACATTTGCCTGTATTCGTGGATTTGCCATTAGGCCAATATATTTTCGTCATGCTGTGGCCCATTGTGAAAGCTAGGAAACATCATAGACTGACAACGAAGCTCCCCCTTCCTTCTTTACTGTGGCACACATCGACACCTTGAACCATGAAATATATATCTGCGTTATAATTTGAAGAAAATCACAGCCACTTCTTACCCGTTAGTATCCATCTTTAACTCCACTGTTATTTTCATACATCCTACAGTTGTGAAAGATTATCTGGATCCAATGGCAATTTGCATGATGCGAGTCTGTTTCCTTTTTAAATCACAGACCATTCTAAAACATGGTTCACCTATATGGTTTTTTATTCACTTTATACACCATAAACGTGTACATAATTCTACAATTTGCGTAACTTGAACATTACAAAGTTCCCAAATTTCAAAATTCAATGTCCATCTTCTGTTTAGACTCTGTTGCTGGCCGTGCCAGTCCATTTGGTCCTGGGAATAAAGCAGTCCCAGGCATGGTTTTATCAAGTCAATGAATGGAATGGTTGAAAAAAGGGCACACACACACACACACACACACACACACACACACACACACACACACACACAATACCAGAGAATACAATACAAATTTTATTTATACTCAGTTTTAAAAACATACAACATTAGCTCAGTACTGCAGCTATTATTTACCGAGTTGTGATAAAAAATATTTAACAAATAAATAGAGTATGATGACGCTGGACAATATAAAATACTAAAAACAATAAATGAGATAAGCATATGATGAAAAAAAACAAGCAATATTACTTAACTGTTTTGCTTGCCAAAAGTACATTTACATTTAAAGCCATCCCAATTTTTTAACTGTCTCTTAAAAATCTCGAAGTCCGGTACAGTTCTCATGTCATTGGGTAGGTTGTTCCAAACTTTGGTCCCAATGTGACTAAAAGAATGTAAGCCTCCTTTGGTAGATCTTTTATGCGACTGAAATAGTTTGTTTTTCGCCCTTTATGAATAGCCATGTGAGTGTAGATTAAAAATTTCACATATATATGCTGGGTTCAGTCTATGAAATGCTTAAAACACCTCTGTGGCAATATGTCTCAGTCTATCAAGTTCCAAGGTAGGTAAATTAGCTCTTTTCCGGAGTGAGTCATAGTCCGTATGATACTCGTTATAAACAAATCTCAGGGCTCGCGGTTGTATTTTCTCAAGTTTAAGCGAGTTCGTAGCACCACAAAAACGCCAGACTGCTGGGCAATAATTAAAATTGGACAACACAAAGGACTTATATAGCAGAAGTCTTGTGTTTAGTTCTAGGAAATGTCCTAACACACACACATACACACAGAAGGGCTGATGAAAACTAGGGGAACTTGGTTGGTTGAATATATGCGGTACATTAGGAACGACAAAGGTGAGCCACTGGGGCTAATTGCAGGGGACAGGAGAAGCTAAGTATCGCAGGAAGGTGTATCTTGAGGTGGTTAAAGAACCGACGAAGTGGGTCCTAGACACAGACAAGTTAGCTGTTAGGTACGACTTGAAGGGGCCAGATAAGGTTGATGCTTCATGGAAGACTTATGCTGGTAAGGTTGTAGAAGGAAACTTCGGGGAACAGTGGAAAAGAGGGACTGAAGAGATGAGCACATTGAAAGCTTACCAAGCATCACAGAAGCCACTGAAGGGATGGTGTTATGGTGAATGTAAGGGTTTAAGATTACTATTCCAAGGGAGCACAGTGTGAATAATGTTGAGGAGGTGAAGCAAAGGTAGACAGAGGAGAGTAATGGGAAGTGACAAATATGTAGGGAAGGCGTAGACGAGACTATGGAGTATTTGCTTTTGTGGTGTTCACAAATACCAGTTCTTCAGAGACAGACTGTTTGGGAGATGGGGCCTGTGCAAACCAAGAACAAGTTCGAAATATGGATGGAAGTGTAAGATTAGCTTGGATGATGGGGGTGAAGGGGGTATGCCAGCAAGTAAAGTAGAGGTATGCTTAGTGAAAGGCTTCTGGTGGAGTGCTGGGAAAGGAGATTAAGTGTGCTGGATTTTTGGGAGACGGAGCCTAGAGCGGGCAACTGAAGAAGGGGAAAGGAAGGGCAACCCCTGCAACGGCTCCCATGACGTCTGCTGTGGGCTATGCTAAGTGTCAATGTATTTTTTTTCCTTAACCCTTTCTCCCTTGAATTAAGACTGAGTCAACAGCTTTCCTTGGCATGGGTTGGGCCAACCCATGCCAAGCTGTTGACCTGGGGTATGTGATCTCGATAAGTCTCATGTACATTTCTCAGTCAAATTGTTTTTCAAAACTGTTGAAATTAGTTGAATCACTGAAGCAGACGACATTTGACCACCAGCCGATTTTGGCCTGTTTGAGGGGGAAAGGGTTAATGGCTTGCTGTTTTCAGCCCCGCGGCGAACTAGCTGCATGTCACGGTATCATTACGTGACCTAGTTATTATTCAGTCCACGAAATGAGACGCGAAAGTACATCCACGTCAAACTTGTGCAACGTTCCTCTATTGCTCAGTTAATGTGTTATCATATGGACTGGTGTTTTAAGATATGTTGTGTAAAAAATTGCAAATGCACTGTACAATGTCGATGTAATACTGAATGACTAAAGGTTATACATTATGTTGTATAATTATTTACATGCTGTTACTTATTGTTACGTATAATTTTCTTTTATTTTAGGATGGCTACTGGAATTAAAACTGGATCCAGAATGAGAGGTCCTCCCTTTACCATAACTAGCAGTGTTGTTTCACTGGTTTTATGGAAGCTTGTGAACTAAAATGGGCACCAATATTCAAAGAATGCTTAACGTAAGATCAGAAGTGCAATCAACCGCCACCTAACACCCCCTCCATTTGATTTACAAGTAAAATCAGGGTTTTGTCTGGAATTTGGAAGGGGATGAGGGTAAACGGTAATGATAGAACACAACATACGGAAGCCATTGCAGTTGAAGACATGGCTAAGCTAGATACAACTGACAAGAACCACATTAGTCTGCAAAGGGAAGTGTTTGATAAACTTGGTATTCACTTTGCACGCAGAGGAAGAGAAGGACTACTTGAAATGTGAATGGAACAGTTTTGAATTCATAAAAGTCAAAAATGAAAAAGAATACGTCACTGTCCGCTACCATGACATTAGTGTAAACAATAGTAAATTGGATCCAAATAATATAGTTGTAGATTTGATTTGGTGTTTTTTGTATAACAAACAGTTCTGTTTCTTGATAAGCACATTTTATTTTTTTATGGGTCATCCCAGAATTGTGTTGATCGTGAAATACCCATGGGTATCCAGGGTGAGTCCTTATGTTTGTTTTTCTTGAATCAAGCTGCTTTATAGGCTAGGTGTTTCTCTTTAGCATCTGAAATTATGCTTACAAGCTTTACATGACTAGCATTTGTATCAATGTTTGCGTCCTGTTGGAAGTAGTTGAGAATACCAGCTAGTTAATTCATTTTCAAAGTGTTTAATTAAGGCCGTGTCTTTTTAGAACCTTTATCAATTTTTGCAGAAGCCAGTTGACGTCAGTTCCACCGGGACACGTAAAATATGGAAGCCTCTTATATAATTTGAAAAACAGTCTCTGACAAACATAAATTTTGGAATTTGATTGGACCCTTTTTTGGAAACGGAACAGATGAAAAAAACAAACAAAAAAAACAAGAAAAAAACAAAAACAAAAACAAAAACAAAAAACGAAAAGTAAAAAATAAATGAGTAGGGGGATTTTACTTGGGTAGCAAATCAGAATCAACCATTGAATCAGAAAATTCCAAGTATTTCTTTCTGCGTTAACTCCTTCAGTGCCACAGTAATTTTTTCGGCGCGTAATGGGCGCGAGGAATACGAATTTGATATCCTTATGATAATTCAGACTAGTTTGAGTTAAGTGCATCGATTTAAGTGGTGCTAGGCACTGAAAGAGTTAAAATCACCTACGATATATTTAGCTGCCTCTTTGAAGCTGCTCCAAGATGTAGTTGCAATTTTGAAGTGCTGTCACATAGGATTATAGATCACTTTGATTTGATTTAAACATATTTTATTCTTTCGAAAGCCATCGGGGAACAGGGAAACCCTATATTAATCCCTTTCGCAGGGAAAAGGACAACAAATATGTGTCAACACCGAAAATTAAAAAAGAGAGACAATTACAAGACAGGGACAGACAGTGGGGCAGGAGTTAGTGCTGTGTAAAACTGCAGCTAATGTAAAGACTACCAGCACTAATAGCAAAAAACTTACAACCTCTCAGTTTGCTCAATATACTCGTGAACTGCTGTAAAAAAATGTAGTTATCATCTTGAACACAGTTTTGGTTACCAGAAAGAATAGTTGCTGTGGTGAACGGTGCTTTCGGTATAGATACCTTTATTTCCAGCTAGTGATGGCGTTGAGTGTTATATGGCCAGACATAATACAATGTCATTGTGGGGTATGCATTTGAGGCTGCTTTCAGTTTTTTCGACTTCAATACTGACGAAGCGCCATACTTTGGCTTTCAAAGAAAAAAGGACAATACAGTAAAACCTGTCCTTGTGGACACCTGTCTACTGTGGACACCTGCTTAATGCGGACAGTTTTGGCCAGAACCGAATATTTTTAAGTCATTTTCATATTGGTGATACCTGTCTACAGTGGACACCTGTCTATTGTGTATTGCGGACACTTTTTGGGGTACCAAATGCAAAAACAACCTGTCTATTGCGGACACAATATATCAATGTATTTTTTGCAACTTGTGATGTTCCAAGTTGTAATGCCTGAACAATGCCGTGCATGTTAAGCTGGAATCAAAGACTAATTAATCCATTGTTCAGTGGCCTGTAACACATAATAAGCTCACTCTACCAAGCAGTTAGGCTGCAATGCCTCAACGAACATGCCAGGTGTCTCTGAGCACTGTTGCTCCTGTTGAGTGAGGTTGCTCACACTTTCTCTATCAAACAATTTAGCTCCATAGATCAATCATTAAGCCTAAAACAAAGGACCCCCTGAGACTCATGTGAAGTTATTCACAATTTGTAACAATGGCATATACAATATACTTTACTCAAAGGATAGGATATCCCTGTGGTGTGTTTGTTTGTTTCTTTTCAGTTAGTGAAAGAAATTACACAAACTTTCTTTAGCCTGGTAAGCCCATACATACACAATTTTTCCCTTAAAAGATAAAAACTGTAAAATTCCAAGTTAAGATGGGTTTGAGTAAAGTGTCAGGGGCATAATGTACAAAAACTGAGAGCAAATGTACTCTTAAATCCCAAAAGTTCAGCCCCTGCCTATTGTGGACACCTGTCTATTGCGGACACTTTTGCCAGAACCACAGGTGTCCGCAATAGACAGGTTTCACTGTAGTTCTGCAGCTAAACCGACAGCCAGGGAAAGCATCACAGCATTGCAAATAAACTCGGCCTCTCCTATTGAGCGATAATACCAGAAGAGAGTTTCCTGTAGCCAACATGGGCTATGGATGATGTTCTGTTTGTAGGGATGCCGAAAAGGATCACTGAGCAATCGAACAGAATTGTCTGAATTATGACATTCAGTTATAAAATCAGAAATGGTTTGGACAGTAGAAACCAGCTGTGGCCCATATATTCACACCAGATGCAAGTCACACAAGAAGGGCGTTCAATGAGGCAGGACTAAATTGCAGCTGCATGATGAAAAAAACTCATAGCCAAAATCACAGAAAGAGAGACTGCATAAGACCTCAGAGCATGTACCCTTTTCTCGGACATGAACGACTGAATAAGCTTTAAACAGATGAATTACAGATCTTTCTAAATTAATATAATGACTGCTTCGAAGCTCAAGTGATAAACACCAGCATCATTAATGAAAGGGCCTGCATTTGTTTCTTTTTAACGGAACATCCTGGCTATAATGCTAATTTGGAGTTATTGCAAAGTCACAATTTTTTGACCAATACCCGTATAAAAACAAAGTGTACCCAAGTGTGAAATTTGATCCCCCTCAGACGTTTGGTTTTCATTCCTCGGATATTATGGCTTGTTTGTCAAAAAGATTGTTGGTGATAAATCTATAAACAAATGAGGAGAAGAATCCGGAAAGAGTGGATAGTTATTATTTTGCCTAGTTAAAATTCAGCCGGGTTCACTTTTTTCGAAGTACGTCCTTGTTTATTATAATAGGATCTTGGTTGAAAATGCATACGTTTCTTGCTACGTATGTTGGTAAGTTGAACAACTTTCGTGGGGGGGGGGGGGTGTTTTTGGTTTTTTTTTGTTTTTGTTTTTGTTTTTGTTTTTGTTTTTTTGTATTTGGTTGGGTTTTTTTCACGTCACTTTTGTCAGTATATTGACAGACTCAGACAAAAAAGCTCGTGTCAAATGTGCTTTTTTCGACCTCGATAGACGCTTGTTGCATGTTTTGCCTGTTGACTCGCGGAGTGGCATTCTGCTCACGAAACAAGAAACAAAGACTATAGCCCAGGCAGGGTTCTTTATATATTGATGGGCGCCTTACAAGAATCATGCAGATCCTAGTGCCAGTAATTTAGAAGGCAAGTACATTAGGTGCAATGATCTCTGCTTCCAGATAATTAAAAGCCCATTCCTTGTTTCTCAGAAAACGATTAATCAATGTTGCCTGCTTAGGTTTTGTTCCATTTTCCCCAAAATTCTCATGTTTCACGTTTCCAAAAATTGACACATGTTTCCCGGTTCTTAGAAATTATAGGCAAAAAATTCTCCTCGTTTAGAAAAACCCTGTTATTGTACTTCATTATAGGGTTTACTACGAGGCAACACCATTTCCGTTTTAAGGAATTTTATATTGAGGTGGATAAATACTTATAATGTTACTCGTGTGCGAATACGTTTACAATGTTCAGTTAAATCTGATTGGATGACAGGATCAACCAGCTGCAGCACAAGACAAAGTGATTCGATGACGGGATCAACAAGGTTGTCAGCTGCTGCAAAGGACAAACTGGTCGACAGTAGAACTAAATACCGATATACCTATGATAAAAGTGTACATCATAGCACTGTCAATGGGACATGTTTACGCAGAGATCACTGTGACGCATTTTTTCCTGTAGGCTAAGACAAGACGTTGGCCAGGTTGCAACAGATAGGTAAAGTTTGAAGAGTCCTAGGCATAGGTAAATATCTTCGAGCTGGAACTTTTAAGTTTATTTCAATTTTGAGGGTAGGTAGATGTGTGTGGCCGCTGATGATAAGTATGGTGTCTTAACCTCACACAGTAAGTGATAAAAGGACCAAAAATAATTCTTTGCTGGAAGGTATATGATCAGTTCAATACGGTAATCTTATTCCCACTCACGGGTGTTGACAGTTATTCTGAACGGCGTGTTCTCTTTTTTCAAATGATATGTTTGTGCGAGCTGTTTTGAATAAATGCTTTGAATGAAGTTGTGCAGGATAAAATGCCCCAAGTCTCCTCTGGTGACGTTCTGTAAACTTATCACGCAGAGTGCAGTGAGATACCCTGTGGAAATGTTTCTGCCTTTGATAGGGCGACTTGAAAATGAAAGATCAGAATATCGGTAGGCAAACACGCTCTTGGCTTCAACTAACATATCGTCTTATACACGGAATGATCAACGTACAAAATCACATGGAACTAAAAGTCTAAATGTGCTTGTCTACATTTCTGCAAAGACACTTTCTCGATTATCCGCGAGCGTCGTCGTAATATCCCTTCATTTGTTACATATCAATTTCGTTCACGATATTGCGTTATATTATTTTTAATTAAGATATAATGTTGTGGTATGATGAATAATTTAAAGACAGGAGACTGGTAAATACATGTAAAGACAGATGTATACAGTCAAACCACATGTCCGGCTGGGTAACTAAAAAAAGAATATAAAAAATGAAAAGACACCCAATAATGACTTTACTTATCCGTCTGTATTGCTCACATTTATGATATTCAGTTTCAAATTTAGACAAGCCATTTTGCAAAACAAACACAATTGGAGTCGCCTTGCCGCTAATTGCCGTTAGGTGCAGTTTTGAACGGATAGGGTAGTCACCTCGCCGATGCCTAAATATAGATTATAGGACAATTCTAATGCCTGATTTGGCCAAATCTGATCTTTGATTCATGTTTTGGAAATCGACGTGACTCGATGATTAATACTATTCATAGTCTCATAAAGCAAATGTAGCAATTACATGGTGTGATTAATCAGGTGAGAGGCGAGTTAAATGACCCAATGTCAACAAGCTGGAATAACAGGAAGGCGGGTGAGCTGCTCGCGTTCATGGTTTGGTTATCCATGCTGATCCAATAGTGGACAAGGAAGCCATACAGCCGACGAGCGAGTTGTTCAGAACACCCCTGGAGTCAGATATTGCTGCAAATAAAATTGATTTTGTACATGGCATGTGGGCCACAGCCACTGACAGTGAGCTGTTTTACTTATATTACATAAGGATATGGCTACCAGATCGCCGAAGTGAGGAAAAAAATTCAAAAGCTGTGGATCGCTCCCATTTGATGACTTGCCACATCAGAATAGATGCCTCATCAGTGGACTGAAAAGTTGCACCTGCAATCACACCGTGTGGCGAGGTACGGGCCAAGAATAAGCAAAGAAAAATGGCGGTGAATTTTGCAGATGGCATTGACAAAGGCGTACACCTAGCCACAGGGTCAAACTGATGCGTCAGCCTGGTAAATGATGGACCGGCAACTTTAATTGCGTATTGTTTGCTACAAGTAAAATCATATTTTTGTCTTATAATATGGAAGCTACGAGTACTCTGAGTATAGAAATCTGTTAATCCTGACATCTTAGTCTTTACAAATAGAGAATCTTGTATTATTGTCTTATAATATGGAAGCTACGAGTACTCTGAGTATAGCAATCTGTTAATCCTGACATCTAAGTCGTAACAAATAGAGAATCTTATATTATTGTCTTATAATATGGAAGCTACGAGTACTCTGAGTATAGCAATCTGTTAATCCTGACATCTAAGTCGTAACAAATAGAAAATCTTGTATTATTGTCTTATAATATGGAAGCTACGAGTACTCTGAGTATAGCAATCTGTTAATCTTTACATCTAAGTCATAACAAATAGAGAATCTTTCGTGGCTGCAGAACAACGATCGTGAGTGAGAGAATAATGGTAGCTCATTCTCAGAAATGTAGGATTTGGTTTATTTATTTTGGTATTTGTTTATCATCGGTCTACATTTAAATTTGACCCCAAAAATTGGTAACGTAATATACTGTTATATGCTTGCAAGTATTTTGTTATATGCTTGCTATCGTGTTCAATGCTGACCTGACGCTGATAGTTATCACCTTTATAGTGGACTATGGGGGTCGCACTATACCTTACATTGGCTGCCATTATAATATCAAAATGACGTTGATGACGACGATAATGATGACGATGATTATGCGACTACGACGACTACCCCTAAAAAAGACAGGCGACCTTTTTGCAAAGGCAGATGACCCCCAGTAGCGACATCACATTTCTTCAGCACCAAGGTATCTTCATTTGCCCGTTTATTTGCCATAACATGCTTTCTTTAAATTGTTATGAGCCAAACATGGAAACATACAATGAAGCGAATCTTGTTAATTAACTGTGCCAAATCACATTTCGCATACAATTTCACCCCGCTCCAGATTTTCCTTAATAAGGAGACATCTTGTCCCATTTTGAACTTCGGCTATTTGCATTAAAGTCTTTTATTTTGTATATATAATCAGCCCATAATGTAAATTTTTCATTGACCGGTACCAACACTATCCGTTTTGCAGTGAGAATGTTCAGCTTACAAATGCTTGTCATGGCTTCTTAGAGAGAGAGAGAGAGAGAGAGAGAGAGAGAGAGAGAGAGAGAGAGAGAGAGAGAGAGAGAGAGAGAGAGAGAGAGAGAGAGAGAGAGAGAGAGAGAGAGAGAGAGAGTTTCCGTGATCCGTATTTACACATAGGAGGTATTAGATACCAAAAACGCCAAATGGTGTAGGTAAAATCCTGACATTAAATTGCCGGATTAATGATGAGGAGATGACGGACACCGAGTGCGTCCCCGGAGAGATATAGATGGTGCATGGGATTATTATTACCCCCTCACGAAAAATGCTGCCGCCTACTGCGTTTCTAACAACACCGAAAGGTGGACATGCCTATGCACAGTTTAAGGTGTCAGGCCGTTCTCCCAAAACACGGAAATCCCTGTATCGCAGAATAGCCATGAACGTTGGGAGGTACATTGTAGTAACTCTTCTTTGGTGCTGACACAGGTGCCATATTTTCTACAGTGCCACCAGGAGGTTTTGCACCGTCTCCTCTGGTGGCCACTGTGCGTGGTCCTCCTCGGATACATCTTGTGCAAAGGACTCTGGCAGGAAACACCGTTAGGAAGCTTCACGTTAGTTACTCAGTGTGGTTCTTGTACCTCCCCATCCCCCCCCCCTCCTCCATTGGCCCTAAACTGGTTATGGTGTCAGAATTATAATGTTTATTACACTTTGAAAAGTGGTACCTGCAAGTGTCTCCACTGGTGACCCCCCAGAGTTTTGGAGGAAGACTCTCTGCCGGCACTGTAGATCGTGAAAGAGATCCACGGTGAAAGCATGCATTTTCCGGTAGAAGGCCCTTGCAGATTGTCGGGCACACAGGCCGTATTCATAAAACCAAACTAAGTTCAAAATTTAACTAAGTTAAAACATTGGACTGTAACTAGGGTAACACCTGGCATACTTCTTCGCTCTTTTTCCGTTGACATGTATGTCCATTTTGAATAAACTCATAATGAAAGTCTTGAACACCTTTATCCTTAACTAATTAGTATCTTCGTTAGAAGAATGTGGATGATTAACAGTATACTCTATGCATAAAATTTAAAATGAGTATTACCCTAGTTACAGTTCAATTTTTGAAGTTAGTCTGAATTTTGAACTTACTTTGTTTTATGAATACGGCCACTGGTCTCGCATGTACTAAGTTAGACATCATGCTTGCACGCAAAAACAAACACATCTGTCCTCTTTTGTTTCATTTATTTTTTTTTTCAAATGACAGCTCTTGTCCTGTGTAGTTGCCAGATACATTAGCTTCCTTGTCAGCCCTGCGTCTCTTCACAATTTGACACTTTTAGTTCCAAAATCTTTTCAATATTGCATACTCTTTCCGTGTGGGTAGCTACAAGATGAGCTTCATTCTATATAAACCTGGTTTAAAATCAATCCTCACGTAAGCCATCTCCACGTGTCTGCTTCTCGCACACGGAATCTATATGTAGCTACGCCGTTCTTCAAGTTTCACAAAAGTGTACTCAAATCTTTTGAATGCAGTTTTACCGAGAACTGTATTCTGAACAAACACGGTAATACTATAATATAGCTATGTCCAGAGGCATGGCACCACTTACTGGATGTTAGAAAAAGCAGAGAAAAATCCGTACGACATCGAACCAGACCACTAACTGGATATTTGAAAAAAAAAAAAATGGGTGATTGCACACTGCAACTGCCAAACATAATTGGTGCCACCAGTGATACTAATGCAGCGTAAGCACCAGGTATTACACCTGCACTGACGGTAACCGTGCAAGGCATCGTGGAGAAAGTGGTCGTCTCGTTACGGCGCTTCCTCCCTTGCGTAGATGAAATATCGCTACGGTTATCCAATCATTTAAAATGCTGTGACCACAAAATGTATTTCAGATACGTGCGATCACAAGACAATGTTATGTAACTAGGTATAAAAAGGTAACATTTATATATATATATATATATATATATATATATATATATATATATATATATATATATATATATATATATATCCGGTGCAAATTGACTGCTGTATAAGTGACATCCAGAGAAATGGAATAAACCGAAAACCCCTGACTCCACAATAGAAATTATTATCAGCATAAGAAGGTGCATGTGGTGGTAGAGGGAACTTGGGAATCTAATGCGAATTTCCGGAACCTGGTTCTAAAAGTTTGAAAGTAGTTGGCTGACTTTATATTTGTTGCTAATAGACAGCAGTTGTCCCACAGAGTGTAACAATAATCCAAATATGGTAGTATTGCGCTTAAATTTGAAAGTACAGTGAAAACATGTCATGATGACACCACTTGTTCCCTTAGAAATGTGTCGGATAACTGAATATGTCAGATAAATTAATCAAATAACAAAGAAAATGAACTTTTGCCATTCAAAACTTGTGTCATTATAATGAATATGTCGGATATCTGAGTGCCGTTATGATGAGGTTTCACTCTATATTTTTCATGCTTGTTGAGTTGTTGTTTTGTACACTTGAATTTTAACCGACATTTTTCACTGCAAGCCTGGGCTTCTGTGAGTTGCCAAAGTGACACACCCATGTCCTAATATTCCTCAAAAGTTATCACTCAATAAATGAATTCAAACAGTCAATAACTGGTAGCTTAATGACAAACAGGGTGGGCACAAGTCACTGTTATGAACCTACCAGAACCAAACCGCGACGCAATTCCACTGACCAGCAGTTTCTTTCGTCCTGCTATACATATATATATATATATATATATATATATATATATATATATATATATATATATATATATATATATACATATATAGGTGTGTTTGTGCTATATTTAAAAAAATATAATATTATTTGTCATACTCTTCATTATTTCATATGGGAATGGTGTTGTTAAATTTTTAATGTTAGGATTTTTTCAGAGAGCCATCATAGTCAACATGACACCCGTTTATTTGTACATTGCATCAGACGTCGTATTGTAGCTGTCTTCAGGCCAATGATAGACCTAATTACCATCTCAGTGATGCAGCAGTTCCTTGTGTCGGCAAGACGAGTTTTGGCAAGTCGAAAGTGTGTGTGTGTTTCAATAGCAACTGGGCTTCATACCTCATCAGAATTTGAGATATTGTCACTTAGGTTTATCCAGTGTAGGTTCTCTCCATAATCCCAATATAGAGCCAACCTTTTAGCCGGACTTATGGTGTAGTCGGGTATAGCCATGACACCAAATATGGTATGTATCAGATTTAGCCATAGCACCAAATCTAATGTATTTACGACACATTCTTCAAGTCAATAATATCTTTTGCTTACTTGATGTCAAAAAATAGTTTAATTCAAACCACAAATATTAAAGTGTTAACATTAAATGCTCCGTTAACTGTTGGTTTGAGAGTCCTCGCAAGCTGACATTCCATATCCTTGAAAGAGACCGGTTAGTGACCCGTATGCTCTGTCTGCCGTGTTACATGTGAGTTACCGCGTACTCTGTGTGTTTATCTTCATACTTTGAAGCACTTCGTGGTTTCCTTTTGCTTGCAAGAGAAACGTGCAAAACCAGAAATCAGTCCACATAACTGGAATGGCGTGAGACAAGTGAAAACCAGAAAATGCAAGATTTTTTATGAAAAACAAACGTTGCGCTGCGGTTTACTCTTCCGGTACGGCGAGGTGCAAATAGTTTTACTTTCATGTACGTTTTGTGTTTTTGATTCTTTAACTTCTTAAAAATGTTCAACTTTCTGCGCAAAGTTATGAAAAATGTAAGTATGTATACATAATTTGCTCGCCAAAGGAACATATTAAATGCATTTTATGCTTGAAGACGCAAACAGACAATATTCTGTGCCTGAAATATCTAACGTTATCTATGTTTAATGAGATGACTTTTTCATGCATTCTATTGCAATGAAATAATCTCTTTGCAACTATTGATTTCTTCGTTTCTTTTTTATTAAATAAGTTAAAATTTTAACACGCAGACCCAACCACTAGGCTCTTTTTATCTCCAATATAGTATCACCCAAAACCAGATTTCTTTACAAGGAAAATATTGCTAGGCAGATGTAGAAAGGACCAGGCTAACTCAGTGTACACGCAATATGCGTTTCAAAATTAAGAAGGACTTTCTAAGAATAAGGTATTTATCTTTGGTTATTCAGACGATAAGAACATAAATGCTATGTGATAAGCAGTCTTGTATGTTTTACCATAAAGAATGTGAACTGCTAACTAAGGGTACATGTGATATCAGTTTCTAAATTTAGAAAGACTGTGTGATACTAAGTAATTCACCCCGGGTTTTTCAGACGATAAAATCAGAAATTCCATGTACAAAGCAGTCTTGTTTTTTTACCATAAAGAACAGGACTGTGACCTGATGAACTCCTCCCCTTCCTCATTCGTCTGCATTAACGAGATTGAGCGGGTCTCTGGCATAAAAAGCACCAGAAGTCCTGACGTCAGAGCCACCAACCCAAATACCAAACTGGGTAGAAAAATGTAGATGTTCGCCTGGACAAAGTAAACATTAAATCTCTTTCAGCGTCAATCACGACTTAAGTCGATCAACTTAAGTAAAATTAATCTGGATTTTCATTAGGATCCTATTTCTTAACAACAGAAACAAAAGAACAAGAAGGCGAGGAAAGGGGAGAAAGAAAAAGTAACAGAAAAAAAGAGAGTAAGCGGGTAGGAAGGTACGGAGGAAAGAAAGAAAGAAAGAAGAAAGAAAGAACGAAAGAAAGAAAGAAAGAAAGAAAGAAAGGAAGAAAGAAAGGAAGGAAGGAAGGAAGGAAGGAAGGAAGGAAAAGAAAGATGAAATGCCCAGAAGGTTTACATGTGTATCGTGTTTTAGATTATCTAAAGAGAATAGGCAATTAAATCTGATTTTGTACCGATGACAGGCAGTTTTGTGACATCACGCGCTTGTACTCTCTTTACCAACAGAAGGCTCTGGACTTTGTTTTTTTTCTTTCTTTCTGTAAATGTAAATAGAGTATTACAGAATTACGCTGCGAAAATAGACTATTATAAAATATAGTACCTTAATGTGAAAATCAAGGTAACCTACTGAGATTATGGTTTCTCTGAAATTCCAGCGCTGCCAAAATTCTTTAATATAAACATGCAAACATACTGGGATTATGGATTTCCGTAAATTATAGAACTGCTGAATCCATTCGCTTACGGGGTAATCATTTCAATGGTGGGGGGGGGGGGGGGGAGGGCTTACCAAAAGGCCTACATATGAAGCTATAGCAGAGCTGACCCTGGCACCTATATTCACCGTACTGGAACCTATTGTCCGTATAGAAGTTGGATATACTTCATTCGTGTAAAACCAAACCATGTTAAATGAAGCTGATATAAAAAACTTTCCAATCATCGCCAACGTGGTTGTTAGCCACACAATATCTAGAACAAGAGAATAGCAACGCAGCATAATAATAAACAAAAGCATACAGATATTTTTTTACGATTGAAACAGTTTCCTGAAGACCCCAAGGGGAGGCGGTGTAAAATCAAATCTCATGCACACAATATATTGAATGTTTTATTCTTGTAATAGCCGCGATATATATCAACTTACTTTATCTTGTGCTACAAGTGAACGAATAATGCAGGTTTATACCTACAGCTAAAAACAATTATATTGTGAGTCATACAATTGCCACCAGCCGTTTCTTTCAGCCCACATTTGCAACGTAAACGAAGTGGATCTCGTGTGACCAACGAATCATCGTCTTATTGACAATCTCCTCGATTATGTACATTTATTTGAAAAAAAATCTCAGTCATGAGTCTTGAGTCCTATGTATTTAATTTAGCACATACAATATTAGTATTGTGTACTATATGGGTCAAAACGATAAAATCCTATGAGCGCTCTATCACCCTTTACGTTTGATAGCTCTTCATGAATTCGAGCTGGATTGTGGAGCATTCCAAATTCGAAGTTGCATGTGATACTAGTGGCGCCATCTATAATTTGACGGAGATTATGTCCAACAAGTGTTCAATATGTCATATCTCAAAAAGAAATTGAATTACACTTGCCAAATTGTTAGAATATATGGACCTAGTAAAGTAATGGCAGTGTGTAGCTTGGACATCAAACGCAAAGAGAACTGAGCCTCCAGATCAATCTTACACTTGAGTACATCGTATATAAAACTCTACTTATTGACCTACTTCTGGGTCACCTTGACCCGATGCATATGGTTGTGTAACGTTGACTTATTTATCAATGCCATTAGACGCTTAAGAAAATTATATTCAATTCAATATTTTGATAAAGAATAAGGCGATGATGCCAAGTGTGCTACATTATATATATATATATATATATATATATATATATATATATGGAAGTTTGATGTGGTATAAAGGATGACCTTGAAAAAGTTTTCAAAGTAGTGGGGGAATACATTTCAGGAAATGATTTTTTTTTTTTTTTTTTTTTTTGGATGGCGGGGAGCAGAAGATTGGGCGTATGGGCCTCTTCTTGTAAATTAGAAAGAATACTGGGTGTCTAATATTATCCTAAATGACCTAACAAGACATTTGAAGCGCTACAAGGCTGCAATTGGTATGGTTAAGACAGTTAAAACCCAATAATATATATAGTACATCATTGCCTCTACAGTGTAGCTTGCACTTATTAATGAATGCTTTATCACCAAAACTGATTAATAACTGTAATATGTTGTCCACATTTGCCTATAAAGCAGCAGCAAAATGCACACGTTTTGATTATCTACATGTAGCCAAGGACCTGGCCGCCCTGGAGAGCATGAATGCATATTAGTCCAGGTTCTGGGAAAGACGGCCAATTTAGATCAACGAGGCTTAGCTTTGAAGTACCCAGATACTGGTAACAAAACCTGGGGTCCTTGTAAGCACATGAACTCTGGGGATGCGTTTGTAGAAGGGTTTCCTATACAACTTGGTATTGTCTCTTCAAAAATGTTAGAACAACAAGGTGGTGGATAGCGAACTCCATTTAGCACACACTGTCTTGTGTCTGTGAGATCAGAGATGACGGTCTGCTATGCGGCATGTATAAACAGACCTCCGACAGAAAAAAAAACCCAATACATTTTGATAATTAATGCAGAGGAAAGTTGTATTGTGCCTTTTACGCTTTGTTTTGCTTTTCGAATGCTTATTTTACAGATCCAAGCTTGGCATTTTTCCTGTTTGCGATATAACCACATTGAGACAAAGTGTGTACTGTACAATCAAAATTTCTCGAGTACATGAATGGCATGATTTGTAATACAGTAGAATCTCCCTATTAAGACCACCTAAGGGACTGCTAAAATGTGATAATAGTAGGGCAGTGGTATTTATAGGAATATAATAACAAAAACGGGTTTGTACATTGGTGGTCTTAATACATAAATGGTCTCCTTGTGGAGCTGATCTTAATTGGAGATTCTACTGTACATTATTGTCAGAATAAGTGAAAAAGGCAAAACCAAATAATTTTGCAACGACTCACAATCGAATTCATAGATTTTTTAAGTATCATATATCAATACAAACCCACAGGAACCGCCATTGTTGCCAGTAGGGCAATACTACCGCCTACCATGGTCAGGGCAAACGGAATAATTCGTCCGAATCTTTTAACAACAGTGACGGCATAAACAGTGGATGGAAACTCGACCAGACCGCTGATGCAGTTGTTCAAATACAGATTTCCTGCCAGGTTATTTGTATTTAAGGATAGTCCGTAATACACAAAGCTGTTAGCAAACCTGAGGGAAAGAAGTAACATTTACAGTATTTTAATTTTGACAAATGATGGCACCAGTTTGAAATTGCATCAAAATTCCAAATCGCGTAATGTACGCAGTTACAGGGGGTTGCTTTCTATAGGCCGGCTTACACGACACCGAGGTCCACGTGTATAAAGAGCTACGTTGACGACATTGCGTCTGCATATATATATATAATTTATGTTCGAAACAAGCGGGACTCGAACCTGCAACCTTTGGCACCAGTCGTCTAGCCAAAATGGGAAACGCACATATCCACTCGATCAAATCCCCACTCTTTAAATAAATGGTTCAATGGAGGTAGTTCCGTGCGAGTGCCATATCGACACGGTTATGCAGTACATTTACTGAATCGGCATTTATTTCCAGAATAGGGGACTAACATATGTAGAACTACACAGCCAAATCATTACATGTGCACCTACTATTGGCTAAGACCACACAGAGGACTGAAATGTGATATTCATAGGGGAGCACTCTAAACGGGAGACACATTAAGCACGAAACAACGGACTGCAAACTGAAAGTCTTAATGTAGAAATACAGATTTTTAAGATATGTGCTCTGTGAGTTTTAAACTGGTGATCAGATCAACATTAATACCTGTCACACGTTATTTGACTCGATTAAAATTATATTCGTGATTGAGATAATTATGTAGTCGATAAATGTGATTCAGACGATGATGAATGCAATTACTGAAAAAATATGGTCGTCATAGGGAATGGGTTTAATAGGGATATTACGTAAGCAAGGATGAAAGAATTTGTAAATGTAAATTAATATAGGGATAGTCTCGTTACAGAGGTGGTCCGAATAGGGGATTAACCTCAAGATGTTAACCCTTAAAGTGCTAATCACTGCTATAGTCGTTTTCTCATTATTGTTGAATGTGTAACTGTTAAAAGATTCAAATTCCTCGTGAAGATACATTTCATTAAAATACCAGCAAGGCAAGTCTCAAGCTAAAAGTAGTGTTAGTCAACAGCTTTCCTCGGCATAGTTTGCGTGCATAGCCTGCATTACGAAGCTTCTACCATGGATGGGGGGGGGGGGTGGGTGGGTGGGGTTGGTGGAAGTTATGTATCTAGTTATCGGTGATTGGACCCCTTTTTGTGATTTAAGCACGAACATCTTGTGCGATTCCTGATATAAGCAATTTTCTGTTATTCGTAACCAGATCAATTGTATTTGTGTCTTTTTGCCCAGAACCACTTCCTAGTAGT
This sequence comes from Hermodice carunculata, assembly GCA_964020975.1. Lineage (NCBI taxonomy): Eukaryota > Metazoa > Annelida > Polychaeta > Eunicida > Amphinomidae > Hermodice > Hermodice carunculata. The sequence goes on along the minus strand of OZ026623.1, from coordinate 8,028,803 downwards.
CAATATCCTATTCCGCAGTTCAAACTCTTTACCTACCATGAACGCTATATATATATATATATATATATATATATATATATATATATATATATATATATATATATATATATATATATATATATATATATATATATATATATATTATTATATATATATATGCAAAATGCTATGTGACTCTACACAAAATTATATTGTAATTGCCCGCGTCTTGGGTGCACCATTTCATGCATATAAACGAGAGCTCATATAAACGAGAGCTCATATAAACGAGAGCTCATATAAACGAGAGCTCATATAAACGAGAGCTCATATAAACGAGAGCTCATATAAATGCATCTTATTCAGAATAGAATATATGTAACGTCAAAAGACGCATTTCAGGAAAACGAAAAAGATTGACTGTTGTCGGCGTAACCTTTTCCTTGTAAATAAAGTATTCAATATTAAAAAATACTAACTATGAGTGTATGTGGGTTTGTGCCATATGTATGAGGGCCTGTGTTTAACTGAGAGTTCAAGTGAATGTACGCACCAGGTGTAGAATAAATTTAACGACAAAAGACGCATTCCAGGTAACCGCAAAAGATCGATTATTGTTGACTTCGACTTTTCCGCCTGTGAATGGAGAATAGAAAACACCCTATAAATTGGCCAACTTCAAAGGATGTTTCCAGTGCACCTGACTACAGAATGTGCAGACGGAAGGATTACTTACAAGCTCAGGATGCACGTGTTGTACCTTGTTCTCTGCCACAAAATGTCAGTGTGCAGTGTTTTATTGGAAGGCATGAAGTAAAGGATTAACTTCTACTCCTTGAAATATAGTGAGCGTCTAGAAAGGCAAGGTGATCAATATATGGAGAAACCGGAATGTTAATGATCAGAAGAATTTTGTCGTATCATTTTCTACATAACGTACCATTCCACTCCACCTCTAGCCGTCTTTTTTCCACAATAAGACCATTACCTAGGTAGTCACAGGGATAGCAGACGCTTTATGTCCTTAACTGGGCTATCCTGACTATTCCTTACATATTATGCACAATTGTCTTGTACATTCTACATATAAATTTTGTATGTGTTAGTATGTGGTGCACTCACATGCTATTCTGTGTCAAATAAAATGAGTCATGAGTTCTGACAAGGCATTCCTGTTCAAGGTAGTTCAATTTATTCTGGACTGTTAATGTCCAAAGTGAATAACATTAACCCTGCAGACACCATGTGTAGTGCTGATGCCATTGCTGTAATTTCGCCACTTTTTTATGGAAAGACAAACAAACAAGACAAGAAAAATAATCGAGAACAAAAAAAAAAAAAAGGAAAGAACCCCCCCCCCGACCTCACCCCCCCCCCAAAAAAACGATCAAACGTCAAACAATCAAAACCAGTTCAATTAAAGACACAAGTGGCAGTACTTTTGGGGTGTTTATTCGCATAAAGGGGCACACGAGCATAGTAAAAGCTTCAAACTTATTTATAAATATATAAATTAGAACAAATCATATCAAAATAACCCTAAAATATTCCCCTTTGAGGCTTAAAAGGACTTGTTGTTGAACTGCGAAAGACATTATTGTTATTTCTATTAAACCCACATACAGAGGAAAGTGTAAAATGCATCGAGATGAACAATATATTATAAAACACAATTACAATATACACAGAGGAATACACGCGAGCGCAAGCTAAAGACAGCTGACTAGCAATGTTACAAGGTGGTGTTTCGAATTTTTACGATCATTAAAGTTATCACAGTTAACTCAATACTGACACGAGTGGACATTACCATTTGCTCCACGTGGTACAGATTCAGATTCAAGCTGTTCATTCGACAAGAAATACAGATCATATAAATACAAAAATATCGGTAAACGTTTGAGACACACGGTGCAAAAAAATGAAGATAGTACAAACAACATGGATTAGTCAGGAAGACCCCGATAACGGATAATAACATCCGCTCCCCTTGGCGCCACCTACTGGTGATTCTAACTGATCAGTGCAGTACACATTACTATGTTCACAAAAATTAAATATAAAGGATAAATGTAAACACATATTCAGCAAATACTGAAAATGGGTATACATGAGTTGTAACACATGCAAAGTGATCGACGGTCCACGGTATCGGATGCCAAACAGCTTTTGATTATACAGAGGTCAGAATATTGATTTAAGAGGAAAATTCTGATGTATTTAGAAAAAACCATCATATGAGCCAGTGCAAGACTTATTTTTGATGCAAAGTGGCGTTTCATTAATCAATTTCGGTATTTTAAATTGAACAGAGTTTTAGGTTTTAATTCTGACTGCAATTACCGGACGAGGGAGATCTGAATATTAGGTGGTGTACGGGTGTGCTGGGGGTTCAGTGGCAAACATGTTTATGAAAAATTGCAGTGCTTTTTTCTGGATATATCTAAACTAGAATTTTAAGCTCTAATGTGCATGATGATATCTTTAACTTTTTAACGTGTTCAGCTCTTTAAATAACGGATTCGTGTGGGTGGGGAAATTTGCGGAACAAGTGAGATGAATAGCTTGTTTTGGGAATAGAAAGATACAATCTGGACAAAGTCACCAAGCGAGTAAGAAGTTATTGACGGGGGTAAAAAGAGAGAATTATTAATAAGCATAAGTTGTTAACGAGGGAGTAAATTATGTAACCTTTTCAGTATGCAAATAATTTTGGAAAGTTTATTAGATATTTTACAAGTATGATCACTCCAATTAAGATTCTAATTGATAGTAAGGCCTAAAAATTCATTAGTTTTGGGGTGTTTTTTTTTTTTTTTTTGATAGGTTTATTAGCAATGTATAAATATAAATGAAAATTTAACTTTCGCTGAGGAAACTGGAAAATCAAAAATTTAATCTTAGAAATTACAGCAGGGAACCTACTTATCAGCATGCATAATGACTGGCTATGGTGAGTGACCAGATACAGGGTCGTACCGACCAGAGTGCTCTTATCAACTGAACCATGCATAGTACACTTGGCCAAGAAATGGGAGCAAAGAGATCAAAATGGCGAATCCGATTTAAAAACTTGTTGAGTCAGGAGAAGCTGTCAGTGTTCTACTGAGCTACCACGGCATGGGTGCATGGTTGGCCGAGCTGCAACACGCTCGCCTTTCACCTCTGCGGCCCGGGTTCGATTCACGGCCGGGGAAACATGTGGAAAGAGTTCCTACCACTCTGACTGTGCACGATGGTTTTCTCCGAGTCCTTCGGTTTTCTCCACCAAACATGCAGGTAGGAAGTATACGCCACGATCTGTGCCATGGAGCGTGATTAATAAAGGCTTGGCCTGCTTCGCAATCCATGTAAAAGATATGGGTCTATACTTTTTTTACCACGGCATTAACATATCGTGGTAGCTCAGCTTTTGGTTGTATTTTAAGTTGGCTGTTTATGTTTTAAAGGTTCCATTTTATAGATATTCGGCGTTTAATAACACACTACTAATAGCTACTGTATCGTTCAATAACACACTACTGCTACCTCGTGTACCATACAGTGCGTGGGAGTTACAAAAGTACTCATTATGACGTAAATATTTGGGTTGTATATTTAAAGGTATGGTTCTATTATCATTTTCATTATGTTACACCGACATGTTTATATCAAAGATACCTGATTTGGATATTTCCATAAAATGTCGCAAACAATTTGGTGCCGCAGAGAGGAATACATGTATTTGTTAACTGCTTTGTATGAAATGTGACTAAAGTTATTGGTGCGTGAGGAATCGTTGCGAATGATTTTCAATGAAAGCTGTGGTAACGCCTTTTAATCACTACGCTTTGGGCCACAAAATAACGAGTACTTAAAATAAATACATTTCATCAACATAAGGCAAGCGTCTTCAACTTATCTGCTAAAAGCGTTTATGTCATATATATCATCACTTTGCAGTCTGAGTCCGCGTATATGCGAACTCACACAGATGATATAATATTAACATAACGATTTCATATTTGAATTCCTCATGAAAAGACATTTCCAACGAATACCAATATGTCATATTTACCACAAACGGTTAGTCAACAGCTTTCCTCGGCGTGCTCTGGGCGCCGTTCGCGCCCAGAGCGCGCCGAGGAAAGCTATTGACTCAGCCTGGAGAGTGTTATCTGACATATACCTTTACGGTCACATCTAACTTTTCCGGAAGCTGTCTTTTGTTCAGCTTGGCCAATGTATGAAGGACTTTGTGTGCCTCTTTTGTGCGACCTTTCACCAGCAGCCAACGAGGAGACTCTGGTAGGAAACTGAAAGAAGCACAGAGTCGATTTTATCTACAAACAAAAAAGTTTACACCAATCTCTTCTTAAGGATGCAAAAATTGATTGCTAAAAATTGGTTCCACGAATGGTGCTATAAATTTTCTCTTATTTCAGTTCAACGTTAACTTCTTGTCCTATACCATCATACATTTAATTTAAAATTCTTTGATAACTTTATGCTCAATTAAAGCAAGCTTGTAATCACTGCACTTTTTTGTTTCTTATTCCTTCTGCTCCTTGGGGTTTGTCATTTTGCTGCAACTGTTTAACTGCGCACATCCCTTGGCCAGTAGAAATACAATGTGCATATGTAGAATAAAACAAGTATAAAATTCAACCCAAAGCATACAAAAGTTACTGGTCAAGAGTGTAGGTGAAATCCAAGTAAGATAACGCCATTCATGTTAGATTTGTTTGTGGATTGGTAGATAATGGTACGTGCTTACATGATCATCATAACCAAAAGCAGTGCTTCAGGGACAGAAATTGCAAGTTGTAATATTCTCCACTCGCGAATAAAGTATGCAATGCCAGAGAGAATGATAAAACCACTTGGCCAAAATAAGCTGTAGACCAGACTGAACCAAACACGTCTGGACACGCCGCTAAATTCAAGACCTAAAATGAGAGAAGCAGAAATTATCATACAAAACTCTTGTATTTGACTTCCGCAACAACAACATATATCTGAATTCAGTTTTGTGGAGGTTGATAGCTCCTACTTCGTCACATTTAAAATTGAAGAGGTGTAATTATGACGGTTTTGTGTAAGCATCCGGCAAGAACACGTTAAAGAGTATTGGAGAATGTGATTTGCACCTAATATGCTGATCCAGCAACCTGATGTCCGTCAGTCCAACTTATGCAGAGACACTGGCAGGTCTGCATTAAGTGCCAAAAGCTGTCATCAGAGTCTCCAATGCCCCCTTAATATAAAAACAGCATTGCCAAGAACATAAAATCGAGTCTCTTACATCCAGAAAAAAAAAGAAACAATATAAAGTCGGATGCCGCCATCTATGCTTGGCGCAAAAACTCATATACAATAAATTGGCATAAACAGCGTCCGAACGGAATACAGTTAAACCAGGTGGATGAACGTTGCATCAACGTAACCATTAAGCACAGTTACACCAGGTGGATGAACGTTGTGTCAACATACCCATTGAATACAGTAACACCAGGTGGATGAACGTTGTATCAACGTACCAATTAAGTACAATTACAGCAGGTGGGTGAGCGTAGCGTCAAGCCATCTACTTTTTTCTGTTCAAATTGTTCGAAAAGGCACGTAAATTGTCATCTGCGTCAATGATTTATTTGAGGCTTGCGTGAATAGAAAAAAATTTTGGCAGTTATTTAGACAAGACTTATCATGAAAGCATACACGTTCTTCTGATCAACTGCTCTCTCTTCTGCGATAAGGGTGCCCCGCGCATAAGCAGTACCAAAGGAAATTCTTAACTCAGTCTTTTCTCACTAGGGAAGGTTTCATTCTCCTTTCGTTGTTATTACAGCAGCAGGACAAACGACATGAGCCATGAAATAACATTGCAAGAAACGGCTGCATTGAAGGCGCCTTTGGACAATTGATTGAGAGTGACTAAAAGCACACCACCAGAAAATGACGACACCTGTTCCCTTTGCCGCAAATACCCTTGTGGTATAAATCTGCATTAAATTAATGCAGTTTACAGGCTTTTCAGGAGAATAGCCAAACTTGCCAGAGCCGCTGATCTCTTCGCAAAGCCAAGTGTCGGTGGCAGGTGCTTTAAGGCAGGATATATATATATATATCATACATTGTAGGAAGTGCTTAACTGTACTTTTTGCTGAGGTCGGTTTTAAAACAAAAAAATTACCATGAGCATGAGAAGGGGGTGGGGAAGTGACGGGTAGGGTTCCAGCACGCTGGTACAGGTTATAAATTTTCGTCGAATAAGACACAAAAATTAGAAAAATACATAAACAATGGCAGGTGCGAAGGACCGACCATGAAGGGCTTCCAGAACGCAAGAACAAAAATTCCCACTATATCAGCAGCGACCACCATAAACAAAAATAGCAAATATGAGAGTAGAGAACCCCCCCCCCCCTTACTCCCTAGACATAAAGCACGTGAACACATGATAGATTAAGATCCAGCTTACAAGCCTTGTTTTGTATATACCCATAAAGAGGACATGAGCAGCAGCACCCATGAGATCAATTGTAATGGAAACATTTCTTGTACCCATGGAAGCAACTGTAATAGAAACAATTCTTGTGCCCCAGGAATGAGGCAACAAGTCGGCATCAGGGCTGGTCGCAGAATCCATAACAACTGGCTGCGACAACTAATCTGCAGATTTTACAGTTGTAAGATCTCACAAGAAAAATAGGTTAAGAAGTTTTGTTTACGCTTGATGACTGATTCTGCTCCGATGTCAAACTGACCGACCTTTCTTCATCTACGTGTACTAAGTTGTTTAGTTTCCTATCAAAATTCATCAGTTAAGGTAACCAACTGACTGCGGCTGACTCGGAAGAGTCCATCGTATATGCACAAACACAAATTGCCATTTCATTGCTTCAATGTCACGCTAACATGATACATTTATCAAATGCTGTAATTGTCATTAAATAAATGGTGTCGTGTCTGCTTGTAACACGCAGCACGTTTTACCTGACTGATGCACTGTTAAAGCGCAGTTGGGGCTGACAGCTCTTTCACAAGGTACCCGGTACATAGTTCTGCTAATTTCACAAAATGAAAGGTACCATTATCTTTATTACATCAAAGATAACAAATGTAGAATTAAAAAAAAAAAAAAAACAAAAAGCAAAAGCAAAAATCAAGAAAACAAAAAACAAAAAACGAATAAACAAACAAACAAAACAAAAACAAAACAAAACAAAACAAAAACAAAACAATACAAAACAATACAAAACAAGAAGAAAAAAAAGGAGAAAACAAAGCAACACAAACAAACAAAAACAAAAGACTTAATTTATACGCATGTAAAAAAATAGCTCTGTTCATACCGCTAATTTCCAGTTTTCAACCGTGATGGTACAGCTGCAGCTGACAGAAATGAATTACCTACGGGTAGGTCCCCGTAAAAGAGGATTCAAAAGTGCCAACTGATGACGTAGCTACCAGCCGTGGACCAGGCGAGCCTGATGCTGCACTGGTCTTCCATTTTTGGACTAAAAATCGCATTGCTCATGGGGACGGTAACCTTTTTTCTTTTAATTGGTAATATAATGGCACGGGTTTCTTGCATAGATATCTCTATTCACTGATGCTTTACTCTCCCTATCTTTTGTACCAATTCCAAGGAAAGAAAGGCTATAAGATGTATTGAACTTTATTATTATTATTATTATTATTATTATTATTATTATTATTATTATTATTATTATTATTATTATTATTATTATTATTATTATTATTATAATTATTATTATTTTTATTACTATTATTATTATTATTATTATTATTATTATTATTATTATTATTATTATTATTATTATTATTATTATACCACGACTGACATTTGTCTGTTATATACAATTGTTTTAAGTTAAAGCTACATTGGATCGCACAAAAACCTTACTCGCCAGGCTAAAATCTGTTTAAAAAGTTCAAGGCGCCAGCAAAAAGCATATTAATCTAGTCTCGGCATTACACTATTTGCTAAGTGGCCTACAATGTAATTAAACTCAAAAAAAGAATTACATGTTCACGTGCTGAAGCTGTGTTAGAGAATGCTAATGTTCAGTATACCGTGTCATACATACCCAGAGAAAAGCATACTATTGCTCGGGCCATGGTCATCATGGCGACACAGAATCGTAAAATGATGAAGGCGAGGTAACTGGGAGCAAAGGCACAGGCGGTGGAAAATATGATGTTGAGCAGAGTACATACGAGGATGACCTTCCTCCTACCCCACCTGGAAGAGCAACCGTCATTTAACTCATTCCATACTATGGTCACAAGCCTTGGTCAGTGGGTCTGGCACTGCCTGGCAACTCATGCTGCAGCTGCCCTTGCGACAGCTGCAGCATGAATTAGCCAACCTATACTTCCTGAAACTGGCAAGACCTTTCTTTCTCCCGAAATAAATATCCGAAGCAGAGATATATGATTATGTGATCCGACTAAGAGTGTAAATGTGCTAAGCGTGTATATATACTAAGTGTATATATATACCAAACGTGTATATATACTAAGCGTGTATTTATACTAAGCGTGTATATGTATACAAAGCGTGTATATATACTAAGCGTTTATATATACCAAGCGTGTATATATACTATGCGTGTATATATATATATATATATATATATATATATATATATATATATATATATATATATATATATATATATATATATATATATATATATATATATAGAGTAAGCGTGTATATATACTAAGCGTGTATATATGCTAAGCGTGTATATCTACTAAGCGTTTATAAAAACCAAACGTGTATATATACTAAGCGTTTATATATGCTAAGCGTGTATATATATATATATATATATATATATATATATATATATATATATATATATATATATATATATATATATATACTAAGCCTGTATATATGCTGAGCGTGTATATACACTAAGCGTTTATATATACCGAACTTGTATATATACTAAGCGTGTATCTTTACTAAACGTGTATATATACGAAGCGTGTAAACACATATATACTAAGCGTGTATATATACAAGCGTGTACATATACTAAACGTGTATATATGCTAAGCGTGTATATATACTAAGCGTGAATATATATAAAGTGTGTGTTTATACTAAGCGTGTATATACACTAAGCGTGTTTATTCAAATTTTTTTTCGTCTTTTCCCTCGGGTTTTTTCACCAAAAGATGAATACAGGTGAATCTCTTTCGCATAAATTAATATAATCATAATTAGCAAGAATACACAAACATATATACATACATACGTACGTACGTACGTACATACGTACATACATACGTACCTACGTACATACGTACATACATACATGCATACATACATCATACATACATAGATACATACATACATACATACATACACATGCATACATGACAGGTTTTACCTTAAGTTTCGACAATGCGTAAGGCCCGGCAAGCAGGCGCAGCAAAAAGTATATTGTGACACTTTAAGAAAGAGACTTTTAATACATATTAGGACCCTTTGATCAATCAGATCAAAGCAAACCCTTGATCAAGTGACATACAATTTCTATAGTTTCTCGTTAAAAGATACTTCAATGGACGCCTTGTAAGGAATTACGTCAATGAACAATGCTATGTTGAAGCAAAACTTTAATATCAAGGTAGTATATTTCGACACAGTGAAAGGACGAAAAAGCTTTACAGTGATGTTTATCATGCCACTGCACGGTTTGTATTGTGGTCAAACAGATACCTTTGTGCTGATTAATCTAATGCACATATGGAATTTATACATCATTGGTAGGGCTTCTTCCATGTCATGGTCTTGAGAAATTATAAGGTTAGACTTTATCAGTAAATTAGCTCAATATAATTAAGACGTATAAGGAGGCGTTGCTCTTTTGGACGGTTATTGGTTAAAACGCAGCATAACGTACAAATCTGCCGGTTGTCCCGCCAGGAAACAGCCGACCAGCCTGCCGATCATGAAGGTCCCCGAGACACTGGCAACCAGACTATCATCGCCACACACCAAGTCCCACTGCCAAAATAAGAGTCAAAGCCATTTGGCGAGTGTCTGTGCTGCCATTTTCACCTTACAAGATCTCACGAGATAGACATCACTGCGGGGCGAAATGATCATCTGGTGGTTCCTTATGCATGGTAGACTAGACTAGACTAGACTAGACTAGACTAGACTAGACTAGACTAGACTAGACTAGACTAAACTAGACTTGACTAGACTGGACGCACAGCAGCTCTCTCAATGATATTGTATCAACATTTTACACTGTTATGGACTTTTGGGGTGCATGAAGATAGGATATCCGCCGATTGTTATAAGGGTACCAGTGCCTTTGTGCACATTAACACAAATATATACATGTATATTGTGAGGGATACTCAGACAGGAAAGATAAACACCTTTAATATTAATCCAACGTGACGTGCGTGAAAGTCTTCTATAATATAACTGATATAAGCAGTTTCTAAACGATCTTGAATAAACTGTTCCTCTATGGTTCATATTGCGAATGACCAACCATTGGTTTCTTTAAGCTTTCTTTGACAACAATTTAATGACAATATAAAATTTGTGTTTTTATCCGAGTCATCCAT